>WEIS01093708.1:0-23317 GCA_013389965.1 Todus mexicanus
AAAGCCACAAGTATTTGCCTGGTTGAAGCTGCTCTTTGTTGGTGTACATTTTCTTCTCTACCTTTCCTGCGTGACTGTTGGGAGGAATGGCAGATCCTTGACTGAGCTGCAATTTAAAACAAAAACTCGGTGTAAATTGCGTGACAGACTAACATTGCTAGGCTTTGTTTTAGAGTCTATAAATAAGTTGTTGCATGCCAATTTGGTGAGTAAGAATTACTGCTTGGAAAGCAGTTTCGTAGTTGTAGATATGCTTTATGGAATTAATGTGAAGTACACGGGAATGACATCATTTGAACTTGTCACAGAGTTCCAGCTTGATGGCCAGTTGAGGCCTTGCTTGTTTCTGTGAAATGGTAGGTGAAAAATATTCTTGTAAATTTTCTGAATATTTTACAGTTTTATGAAAAAAGCCTTTGAATATTTTTCTCTCTTGATGTCTTACACAACAAAATATTTTTCAGTTTGCTCTTAGGAGAAGGAAACTTGAGGTTATTTGACATGATTACTAGAGAGATATTTTGTAGCACTTTTTTTCCCTTGAATTGGTACGAAGGTTAAAAAAACCCAGTTCAGCTACACTTCAAGTTTTGTGTATTGTTGTGCATTTCTTTTCTGTGTGTGTCCAGCATGAGGAAGTAGAATAAAGTGTATGGAAATCAAGGTTAGAATAGAAGGTACTTCAGAGATCTTCCTGTGATGAGGATTATTTTTTTATATATATTAGTGAATATTAGGAAACCTTGGTATTCAGTGATATAAACAGTGATTATATGAGCTTACAACAAACGTACTGTTTGACTTAGAGTCCTGACAACATTTTAAAACTTCTTCAACCTTACGAATAACTTCAGTTTTTGTAATAAAATACTAAACGCCTATAGGTACATAGTTGTGTGTAGTGCGGCATATGTTTAAAGCAGGGTAGCTCATTCAAATCTACATGTTTATATTTTTATTCAATATCTGAGGCTGTGTTTAGCTTCACAGGTTATTTCACTTGCTCCTGTGGCCTCTTTGGGTCTCTTTTGAACCTAATAAGTAGAATAAAGAAAATCGCAATGGGGAGGAATAAGTGAGCACTTGATTCCGTGGGAAGGCCTATGAATCTGTTACATTTCTGTTCTGGGTACATCAGTGTAACTAGCCACAGTAGTACTTTGTTTAGGAATAAATTAATGTATTCTGAAATAATTGCAGTTAAGCTGCTGCTTTCATGCTTAGAATTACAGAAGGCCAAAACTATTACAATAGCTGTATCAGTATTCAGCTTTAGGTTTGCAAATCTGTTTCCCTGTATACAGAAAACTCAGACTTAACTTTGTTTTCAGATACTCTCCTGTCATTAACTTCAAGGGTCAATTTGAGGATGCTGAAAAAAGAAAAAAAATCTTGAATGATTCAGCCAAACATTCAGCAGTTGGAGGAACCTGAGCAACAACACCTGACTGGTCAATTGAAAATATTTTCAGTGGCAAATAATTTGAGATGGAGTTATGTTCAGGGATAAAGTCTCTGTTAAAGTATTCCAGCAAAGTAATTTTCTGACTGCCAACTAGGCAAATTTTTCAAGATGACTTTCAGAGAAGATTGTGTACACTGCGCTTGGCTGGTGTGTTTTAAGGCTTTTTCCTTCTTACAGCTTTTAATGTAGAAGGGTTTTAGAGTTCTAGCTTTGTAGTATAAGGAGTAGCCTTGTCACGAGTAGTTGAAATGTGACCAAAGTTCTGTGTCTTCTGAGAGTGTGCTCTTAAAAAGGTCTATCCCAATTGCTGTTCAAATAAACAGGGAGTTGATTTGGGTTCTTTTGTAAATTTTGACTCGAATACTTCAGAATGATTTAAAAACCCACAACAAATCCAAGCTTTAGCAGTAGAAAAACAAACACAGTGTGAGGTATAGGACTATAATTCAGTGAACTCTTTAGAAAGGGCAGTGGCTTCAATTAGTATCTAATTGCTTTAAAAAAAGTGAGGTGTGCACTATAATAAGCCATTAAAATGGGAAAAATCAATATATGTTGAGGTTGTTCAGCCAGGTCAAGAAATAGAGGTTGCTTATGTAATGCTGATCTCTTTTCCTCTGTGACAGTACTTTGTAACATGTTTAGCTATGTAGACTCATTCTTTTTCTCAGTAAAATTTGAGAGCTACGTAAGGTAAGTACAGGTATCACTTCTTATTTGAACTGCTGCAGACGCTGCTGCGCTTCAGCATCCCAAATTCTACGGTTCAGTACGTTTTGAGAATTGATCAAATGGTCAGACTGGCTTAGGCGTGCATTCAGGGGGGTTGAATGAACTGCAGTGAGAGGTGGAGGCCAAACAAGACTGAGGTTTTGGTGGAAGGGAGAGGAGGTCTGACTGTTTTAAAAGGCAATCTTAGCATCTGCAGGGGTTACTGTTCGTTATCACAGAACTGCCTCGTGGTTGGCTGTGACTGATATCTTCAGACCTGCTTTAGAAACACTGTCTAATCCTGCCTTGATTAGATTAGCAAGAATGTGGCTGTTAGATCCCAACTTGTTGAATCTTTCTGATGCGAGTTTAAAGTTTAGCTCCTAATGAATGATTTTAATGTCTCCTTGCTGGAGATCTCAGCAGTAGATGAAATACTGATTGTATACGAAGACTTTCCTCTCTAAGAGGGCATCTTCTAGTTGCCAGGCAGTGGACAGCTTTCTTGGTTTTCACGTGTTAAAGAGCATTAAAACCAAACTAAAATATTTTACAAGCAAAATATTAAGAAAGTAAACATTTTTTTGTGATATTCAAAGAGTTCTTTATGAGTGAGAGTTCAAGATGTCCAAACTGTGACATTAAAAATAAAAAAAGAGCTGTAAATACATTAACAGCAATGAAAACTATGCATTCACTGCTAAGCTGCTGCTCTGTAAACCCAGAGATTGGAAATACCCTTGTGTTTTCTACCAGCAGTGTAGTAATACATTTTGTTCAGCTCTTTGTAAAGTTTGGATCCGCAGACACTGAACTCTGTAACTGGTTCATTAGTTAGTCTTCGATTAAATCAAATGTTTAAAATATTTCCTAGTAAGAAATTTTTAGGTTTCGATGTTGTTTCCCGAGTGTAATGAGCTTTGGAAAATAAAGAAAAATTTAAGTGATCTTCCATTTGGTATGAGGAGCTTGGTAAATATAGCTACTACCTCTGTTCATTGAAACTACTACATAATTTCCCAATTATTTTCATGCTGCCAGCCCAGGCTTCTGGCTGACCTGGTCAGGTCAGCAGAGAAACTTCAGGAATTGGGAGCCTGCTAAGTGTCACTGGAGCTGCCCATATTTCTGAGGGCTAGATGAGTCTGCCTGGTAGCTTGTCCCGTGCTGCAGGATGGAGCAGAGCGCAGATTCCAGAGGCAGCTCCGAGGTGGATCAGTCACGGCACGTGCTGCGGAACGGGAAAGGCTCCTGTTGGAAAGCAGCAGAGTGTGTTCTTACGCTGTTTGACCTGCCTCACTAAATCCTGTTGCAGATCCCCTAATAGGGGACATGCCAGGATGAGGTTGGCACCATGTGTCGTGACTGGTTGGGTTGCTTCTGTAAGTGAGCGGGGTTTCATGGAAGAGTGCTCCTCAAACAGAGGGAAGCGTATCTTGCTGCAGTAGCAGCCTGTTAATTCGATTTTCCTGGAGTAACAAAAAGATATCTGCAAATTTAATCTTTGTTAATCCTATTGATTGGGAAGTGAGTTCTAGTTGCAAATTTGTTTTGCTGCATGTAGAAACAGTGTCTAGTGTTTTATGGTGTGCTTAAATAAAGTTCTGCATTATGTTCTAGGTAATCATATTCTACCTGATGAAGATTTGGCTTCCTTTCATTGGAGTTTACTTGGTCCAGAACATCCACTAGCTTCACTTAAGGTACAAATTTAACTACAAGCAATTAAGCTAAAATCAATCATAATGGTGAGTCAGAGCAGTGTAATAGGTTAATTCACAGCACCTATGCAAGGCTCTTGGTCACCCTCTGGTGTCCCAGACCCTCTCTGTTGGCTGCAGAGGGTCCCTGAGGCAATTAGCCTTACAAGACTAATGTCGTAGCTTTTTGCGATCTCCGTGCCCTTCAGTTCCATGAGCCATATAGCTACAGTGTGGTTTGGCTATGAGAATGTAGCCTCTACTCTCTTCTTTTTTTTTAAGAGGACAGTTTTTGTCTAGTCGTGTTCTTCAACTATCAAAAATAATTACCTGGGTATCTTCCTACCATGTTGTTTTATTTTCTGCTGATCTGACTTTGTGCATAATAGTCAGTTTTCTGTACTTCTTAGAGTGTAAATATGCTGGATGATAGGTTGCACAAGAAAGCTAATTTGGCCTTCATTAGGTTTTGGGGTGGATTTTTTTTTGAGACAAGTAACTTGGATCTTATGCTCTTAGTTTACAGTATGTCTGTTGTGCTGCTTCTTCACACCTGCTTTGTGCATCTGCCAAGGAGGCAGCTCTAAAAAAGACACTGGACACATCAGAGAATGGGATAATAGTGACCTGTCTCTCGCTGCCACAACAGACATACCTCTTTCCCTTTCTCATGAGGGCTACCATGCAGCAAATCAATTTGCTTTTTCTAAATTCTGTAAGACTGTTTTGTTATAGCTACAAGAAAAACAGGTGGGGTTTTTCCCCTTTTGTTCAAAAGTTTATTAAGCATTGAAAAATGGTAACTTATTTTGCTGAAGGTAGATTTTAAAAACAGATTCAAGATTTTCAGGAGTGTTTTTAAGGCTTGCACGTGCTTTGCTTAGTGAACAGCTCTGACAGTTTGATGTTACGCTCATCTCCTGTTTTGCTGCCGCTCCTGTGTTAAGAAAGGTAAGTGTCAGCACGTAGTGGCAAAACAAAACGTGCATGCATGTTTGCTACTTCCTTGTGAAACTTGAGGTGAAAAAAATGGCAGACTGAAAGAGTGTGCCTGGATTTTCTTTTCTTTATTTTTTTTTTTTTAACTAAAGAGGATAAAATACAGAACTTCTCTCAAGTCGTTGATAAACTTTCTGATGCTCAGAATGCTTTTAGATGTTTAGCAGACTTGTTTAACAGCCAGTTCAGAATATGACTTCGGACACCTAGACCTTCTGAAAAGCCTTCTAAATACAGACTGAATTATGTGACTAGAATGAAAATTAGATACCTATTTGTCATCTTTTTACTTTGTGATTTATGTTTTCAGTGGAAACACCAGTTGGGCTTTGTTGCTGGCATCCTAAGAAAATGAAATTTGTTTCCTTAGAGTGCTGTCCTCTGGCCTGTCTTAGGTGGTCCTCCCTATAGTTATTATTTCATCTGTTGGCCAGCGTTAATCAAGTTGGAAAGCAGTTCCCATTTGGCTGTTACAGGCTCTGTGAAAACTGATACACTGTTATCAGTGGAAAAGATCCAAATTAGTGCCCTTACTGAGGGAAGAGGTGTGCACAACACACAATGTGTTTAATTTCACAGCAGCTTGCTGGCCCGTTGTGAAGTACGTAGCCCTAAACTGACCGCGGCATTTCTGTCTCCTGGCTGATAATGATGCCAAAGAGAGGAACAAGGAGGGGTAAAGCAATATGAGTTTACAGGAGACCAGTCTTCATTAGTTACTGGTTGGGGAACAACTTGGTTTGTTGGTTTCTTTTTAGCTCCAGTTTCAACAGTGCTCATGGTTTGAAATGATAACTTGTTTCAGTACAATTCATTAATTCCATTTAACATACTAATATGTCAGTCATGTCACTAAAGCTCTCTCTGTAGACACCTCTTCTGTTAATTGTACATATGCGGAAAGCAATATTTTTTTGTAAATTTATAAACACTTAAAAAACCCTAAAAGATGTTTGTTAGCCACAAGCTTGATAGCAAGAAGTAGTTTCAGAAGAGTTACAAAAAGTACAAGCTGTCATGAAAACTGGAAATGGGTCCAGGGAGGGGGCTGTTGTGTTGCCCAGGATGTCATCCTTGGCCTATACTTACAAACTTTGCCTTGTTGCATCTATTTAGAATTACTATTGAGTATTTTCCATACATGAGAACCAAGGGCTCCGCACCTCATTCAACTCAGGATTTAGAAAGCTTTTTCCCAATGTGGAAATTTTAATCTTTCATATCCAATTATGGTTTTGAGCATCAGAGCTAACATTCAGTTCCCAATGGCCTGATTTGTTGCTTTTCAGTAAGAACCATGACAGTTAATAATGTACAATTATTTTTTTTTTGCATTCTTTCTCAATCTTTTATTGCAATTTATGAAAATGGTTACTGTTTCTAAGAGAGCTTTGCTAGTTCATCAGTTTAAAGGCTTGACTTAGAAAAGAAAGTACCAGTCTTCACTGATAGAAAATTGGTGTCACCGTAGTGAGGTGAGAAAAAACAAAACTGAGGAACCTGTACCTGTGTTCTAAAGAAGGACATGAGGGTGGTGTGTTCATCTAGAACAACAGAGTAAAGATAGAAAAAAGGAAAGGAAATGAAAATTGTATTTCATAGCTGGAAGGAAATGGACCTAACAGTCAGGAGATCATCTTTATATGCTGGATGAAAAGCTGTGCCTTTCACCAACACCAACAATGACCGGCAGCTCAGCAAAACTGCTCAGAGTTCCACAGACAAATTTAAACGAAGATATCTTAATTGTTGTTGCTGCAGAAGAGAGAAAGAATCAGAACCTGACACTGCAAGCTCTTCTGACTCAGGATCTTGTCTGTCTAAATGTCCCTGTGTAAGCAGATAACTCATCGTAATAAATACGTAGAACTGTGCTTGCTTCCTGTTACCTGCCTGAGAGCAGAGTTCACTGAAATGGCCACCTGAATGATACAAGGAAGGTGGTGATGGACTTCCCGAGAAGTAATTTGACTGCTAGGCCTTGTTTGGAAATCAGCATTATGCTACTTTTTGTGCGTGTGTGTGTGCGCGCTTTGGGATTTATCTTTAAGACAAAGACAATTCAGTTCTTATTCTGGGAAAGCTTGTTACAGTACGGGACTTCAAGATCAATGTTCAATACCATCAGAATATTAGGAGGGCAGTTGCTTATCTCTGGAATGAATTAGTACCTATTTGGGAGCACATTCCACCAAAGTGCTGACTCTTATTCACAAGGTAACCTTAGAAACAACTTCTAATGCAATCTCCCTTTCTGAAAAAGAAGAGTGCCCAGGGAAACCTGATCTCCTTGGGTTTTTTCATCTCAGTTAGAGAGGCAAGGAGAGATGCTTCCAGAAAGCAATCCAAAATATGCAGGTTAGGCTCCTTCTCTGAACTGCTGTAGGAAATTCCTGCCTTTCGCTGTTGACTTCAGAGGGTGTCTGCCAGAGGGAGGCTAATATGTGAAGTAGGTGCTTAGGTAATTTGCTTCTGCTCAGATAACTAAGGCGATACTCTCGACGTATGCTTAATGTGTCTGTTTGGGCTTTTTTTGATGCTAATGGTCATTTTAGGATTATGCGGGTCAGAAAGGACCTCAGGAGGTCATCTAGTCTAACTACTGCTGAAAATGTGGTCAGCTTGAGGTCAGAACAGGTTGCTCAGGGCTTTGCCTAGGCTAGTCTTGAAAGTCTCTGAGGTGGTAGACTGCACAACCTGTCTGGGCAGCCTGCTTCATGGTTAGACAGTGCCGGCAGCAAAAATGTTTTGCCTTCCATACAGTCTGGACCCATCTTGTTTCAGGCTATGTCTGTTGTCTCTGTTCATCCACAGTGCACCACTGTGAAGAGCCTGGCTCCATGTCCTTGATAACCTTTTCGCAGCTGTTAGAAGGCTGATGTTGGGTACCTCCAAAGTCTTGTCTTTGCCAGGTTGAATAAGCCCTGTTCCCTCAGCCTCTTCTCATAGAGCAAGTGCTCCAACTCCTTAACCATCTTGATTGCCTTATGCAGAACTAGCTCAACTTTTTTTGACATCTGGTGTGAGCCCAAAATGGAATGCATTGTTCTAGAGGTGATCTAATGAGCGCCGAGGAGCGAGATTGCTCAGTCTGCTGGCTCTGCTTCTGCTGCACAGCCCAGGGTGCAGCTGGCCTCTGCTGCCAGGGCACCGTGCTGGCTCATGTCCAGTTTGCTGTCTTCCAAGAACCACAGGTCCCTTTTGGCACAGCTCCAGCCTGCAGAGTAGCCAAGGGTTATTCCAGCCCAGGTGCAAGACTTTGCTTTTGTAGTTACTGAATCTCTGAGAGTTCCTGTTGGCTCATTCCTCTCGCTTGTCTAGGGCTTTCTGGGCAGCAGCCCAGCCCTCAAGTGTGTCATGATGTGCACGGTTGTCGTGCAGGTTGTCTCATACGAAGTCTGCCTGTATCACACCTTTGACTTGTATTTCTGCTTTCCCCTTTTCTTTCTATCATTATTTTGTTCCTCTGTTTAGATTTGGTTTTCTCAGGGTATTGTGCGTGGAAGTTGTTAGCAAATGATCTCCATGTTGTGTGTTCTTGTTGCAGAAGTACAAAGAGGTCAGATTCTCAACCAGGATGGAGGGAGGAGGAGAGAGAATTTTTAATTGAATAAACAAGTCTTCAGGAAAAAAATGAGCTTTGCTGGTTTGAGAGGATTTTAAGTCATCCCGGGAGCTTCTTGCCTCTTCAGAAAGCTTGTCATTAGATCAGATGCACTACAGGCTTGTGAGATTAAATGTTTTTAACGTTCAAAGGCTTATACAAGAGACAAACAGATTGGGTGCAATTTCTCATAGAAATTACTAGACAAAAAAACCCCAAAATTCAGACAGTATGTTTTAGTATTCTTTATATCTTCAGCCTTTTCTCTCACCAGTGAAAAAAAAAGGTTCCCTGTGTGTCACCTCGAAGTAACTGAATATTCCAGGTCTCTTTTTAATGGTTTGAAAATAAAACTAAACTGATGATCTGTTTCCAGCAGGCACAACAGTAAATGCTGGTACTTGCATTGATTAGCTTTTAAAGGCTTCACTTCTGGAGGCAGTGGGCAACTGGAGTTGTCCAAGAACTGAGGAGCTTCTCCCAGAGTGTAGCTTAGACACCTTTACAATATCCTAACAGTCCCATGGAGTTAGGCATAGGGGAGTCTATCCTCTTTCAATAAAATATTTTCACAAGTTTGTTTTGTTAAAACCAAGACAACTTTATCTTGTAGCTCTGGGCTTGTAATGTTGCTCTCTGCCTCTCATTTTGATGAATACCTATGATAGAATTCATTTCCTTTCCCCTCTTAATTTTATCAGAGTGCCTTAATAGGTGTCTTGTGATTTTTTTTGTCAGTGTTCTGTCTTGAAATTGAAATAGTCCTTTTACAACTAGCAAAGAAATGGTGCCATTTGCGGATGTCATGCTTTCTAACCTGATTGCTTCCAAGTGTGTGATCCACCTCCATGTTTGCCTTTCCTAAATTGTTTTTCCATGTTGTTGCTTGTCTGAAACTACTGTAGAGGATAAGGAACAAAGTAGCTTCTAGGAAGAAATCTCTTATCATGAGAAATTGGTGACATATGATCCAGATTTTGCTCTGAAGTGCTTTGTGGGCAACTAAAAGTAAGTTTGAACTGTGAACAGGTTTTCTGTAACTGTAGCTGTTAAGTCTTAATTTTTCCCATGCCTAACAGCAAGACTTAGACTGCGTTTTAATGTACACAGTATTAGAAACATCATTTATGATTCAGACAAAATCTACACTTTTGAATTTCTGGAAAGCTCTAGAATGAATAAAAATATTTTCTTTAATACCAGCAAATGTTATTCTTTAAGAACATCTTATTTCTCCGCTTCTTATTTCTAGCTTCTGTATAGGTCATGACATTTTTTGTTTTGAGGATGTTCTTACATCTGGGCTGCATGCTAGAAAGCCCTTTATGTCTCACTTGAGCTTCATCCTTCTAGGATCTGAGCGGAATATTAGTGCTGGAGTGATGTGATGTCTTCTCTTTACACGAAGTAACAGTTTATTAAATATTGCTGTCTTGGAGATCACGTAAAAACAGTGATAGATTGCTCACACCTTTCATCCACTGCATTTTCAAGCAGAGATTGCAGAATCACTTCAGCTGTAGTGCAGGGTTTCTCCAAGGAACTGCAGAGAGCAATTCTAACATGACACAGCCATGTTATGATTCAGCAGCTTTAGAGATGTGTAATTGTTACACATCCACATGAAATGGTAGGTGTGCATAAAACAACTTCCATCACCAGGGAGAAGAAAATTTATTGCTTCTGCTTGTACATAGCGTGCAAAATTATATCATCGATATTTGTGTCTTCCTTGTGTAAGCTTACGTATGAATGTGAGCTATATTTGGTATTGTTATATATATTCAGAATGCACACTAGTGGAAATTTAGGATTTACTGTCTGAAATAGAAATAATTACCGTGCCACTGACTGCACTGAACAGAACTGTTCTGAATTTAGGCTTATAGAATGTGGAGCTCATCTCTAGTAGGGAGTGACCAGGTATAGAATGAATATACTGACGTTTGTAGAAAGTAGACATTAGGAGAAGGGAATTAATAAAAATAAGAATCTGGGCAAAACTTCCATGGTCTAAACATGAAGATGACAGTCCAAGAAATTGCATAATAAGTGGAGCAAATAAGGGTAGGAAAGAAAATAATTCCGTATGGTAGACTCCATATAAAATAAAAAGGGGTCGTGGTACAGATTTGAAAGTTGCAAAGATAAAACAAAGGAAGTATTAATCCTGATTTTGCATAAACACTTCTGACAGGACTGAATTGTGGTATTTTCTAGTAAAGTATGATACCTCTATGTAGGATGCAAGCGTAAAGATTTTCATGTTTTCTCATATCTTAAAAAATAAAACTTTTAAATAATAATGCTCTCTCAAGTCTTAAATCCCTGAATTTTGCAAATCGGCAAGTAAAAATACATGAAAAGTGAAAACCTAACTTCCCCTGTAGGCACGGATGGATTGCTCCAGAACTGTACAGAGGTTCCAGACAGAATTTTTAGAAATTCCTCAGGCATCCTTTAAAATTTAGGACAAGTAGTTGGAGACTTGTTTCCTGCCTTTCTGAGTGTGCGCAGAAACTGCCTGTGGCCAAGTAGTTCTTCAGAGCCAGCTAGCAGCGCCCCTCACTGCTTTTAATTGCACAATGGTCCATGACTGTTGCTTGACCTGAAGTTTCTCTACTCCATATAGGATCACACAGTGTGCATAAGAGCAGCAATTCCCATAATCATATGCTGAATAATCCTCAGTTTATTTTCAGGTGAAGCCTGTGTCAGTGTTGAGATGGAAGTTCTGGTTTCCAGGACTGTCCAGGTCCCCTCCTTTCTCCATGTGGACACCAGAAGGGGTCAGGCCACAGATCTGAGTTTAGAACTTCCTGGTCCAGTGCATCCACCTGCAGCTGCCAGTCGCTGAGCTGCGGGACCTTATTCTGTAAGGGCTTTGGACGTTGTCCCACAAAGTTCTTCCAGCTCTTTCTTCTTGCTACCGAGAGAGATCTTCTGCTACAAAGTCCAAAGTGATTCTTACCTTTTCAAACCCACGGCAAGAGTCAGTGACCAGCAGATCAATGGGAATTGGCCATTTTCCTAGCATCCTGAGCAGCCTGTACCATGGACTCTGATTTGTAGGCAGATCTATGGTCTGTATGGGTTCAAGTCATAAATTTGAGGGAAATTCATAGCATGTGTTTAGGTGCGTTTCTCATCCCTTTGAAATAGTTTGTGAATATGGGAGGTCAGGCATTTCTGTCACCGAATGGTGAAACATCAGTTATTTTAATGCCAGAATATTGGAACTGTTTTATCAGTGGGATTACCCAAAGGTTTCCCTCTGTGTTTGCAAAAAGAATAAGCAGCACTGTAACCATGTTGATATTGAAATGCTTCAGAATTCAGAATGTAAATTGTGTCAAAATGAAATATTTTCTGGCATATATGTGTGTGTATATATATATGTAGATATAAAATGGATGTACCCACATTAGATAAAGCATTTTTCACTAGAGGAAAGGTCCACCTAGAAAGCAGTAAAATAATTAACGTTGTTGGCCTTGTTTGTTGTTGGAGCTGATATTTAACCATCAAATATTTACATAGAGGGGAGGTTTCACCTATATGTAACTATTCTGTAGATGAAAAATGTAAGAGTCATTGTTTAAGTTGAAGTCTTAAAGACAAAGTAGAAGGCCCAAAAATATTTAGACACCAAATCTGTCAAGGTGGAATTTGTAGAATGTATTTTCAATAAATAAATGGTTTAATTCTCTGCTGTATGACTGAAGTATCTTGGGCTACCGTGTTATTTCACACTGGCCTGTGTGTTTGTTTGCATAGGTACGCGCTCACCAGTTAGTTTTACCACCTTGTGACGTAGTGATCAAAGCCGTAGCTGACTACGTCCGCAATATTCAGGACACCACTGATCTGGATGCCATAGCAAAAGATGTTTTTCAACATTCACAGGTAAAGTATAAAGCAAAATATTGTTGTTGTTGTGCTGGGGTTTTTTTAAACCCATTGTGCTAGAAGTTCGTGTTGAAGAATTACACTATGAAACCAGTGTTTTGGATCAGGAATCTCGTGGTGTATGCAGTGTCTTCAATACCATAATTACACTTTCCACAATTTCTGAAGGTAAAAATACCGCGTTTACCCTCAGTGCTTTAAATTCTTGTTAACAGAAGGGATTTTGTAATCTGGCGTAGTGCACTGCTATTGGCGATCAGTGGTACACGCAGACAGTGCTTTCAAGCTTTATCCATCCACAGATTGACGTCATACTTCTTGTGCCAGGCTAGTGCTGTAGTCCTCGAGGGTCCAGAGGCATTAATACTGTATGTGCTGTGCTATATGTTAACTACTCTACAGTGCTGACCTATAGATGATGTGCCTGGATTTGCTCCTGACAGATCTTTTTTTCATTTTAGTCTAGAACGGATGACAAAGTGACTCGATTTAAGAGAGCAGTTGCGTATTACTCAGCAACTAATAAACCTATGCCATTTCATCCTCCACATTACCTAGGTGAGTAATAAAAGAAATACGGCTTTTCGTTTTAACTAAAACCTGGGATAGCCCTAAATCAGAAACAGTATTTATTGGCAGGATCTTATAAAAACATTTATATTCTCTGGTGATTTTAATGGAATATGTGGTTTCAAAAGAGGGTTTTGATAGGATACGTGCAGATGTTGTGTTCTTTCCCCCAAAAGAGGAGGACAACCTGTGCTGATTCTCCTCTTGGCTGTTGTGGCATCAGTTCTAGCATTAGGACACTTGAGAGTCAGTAAAAACTGAAATCTGGTGACTAGTTCTAATCATGAAGATCGTTTTTATTTCTGTTCCTTGAAACATGTTTCCTGTTTTCTTTAGGTTTTCAGTTACCGTACTACTATACTGATACAGTTTCTTTTCCATCTCTTTTTTGGGAGATGGGATGTCTTAATGTACATTGAAATGCCTAAATTAAAGAACATAAGGCTACTTTAGGTCAAACATTCCAGTGATAGAAAGTGCCAGCATTATGTGTCTGTGTGACGTTGCCTTTGCCGGCTTCTTCATTATGACATCTCTTGGGCTTTTCTTCTTTTTAGCTTCCTTTGATTCCCAAATAGAATAGAAATGAGCAGTAATGAGAGACACAAGGAACTGAGAGAAGATGAGACTAGTAAAATAGACTTCACAAGCTGCAAATATTTTTATTAAAAGGCAAAAATGAATAAAACTGTCTTAAAGGCATACTAGAAAAGAGTGATGCAAACAGAACAAGAATAAATAAACCATAAAAGCAAAAGGATAAAAAGGGTAACATTTGTGTCAAATAGCGTTTTAACGAGTGTTTGGTTTTGTCCTTGTTGTTTTTTTTTTCTTTTTTTCCATTTCTTTCCGTTTTCAATTCAGCAGCCAGACCAAATCAGTTTGGTATGCCTGGGATAGTGCCACCATATGTTCCTTCTCAGATGCTTAACATTCCACAGACCTCACTACAAGCAAAACCTGTGGTAAGTATAGCCCCATGCCCTTCTGCCTGGGAGAAACTCATGAAATTAAAAGCTGGGTGGGAAGGGTATATCTAGGGTTTTTTAGCATGGATGTTTACTGCTTGAATTTTAAGTCTGGAGCTATAGTGATGCTACAGACTGGTAGAAGAATTTTTGCGGATATCCAAGATGGCTGAGATTTAATGTATGTATTTGGAAAATGCCACTTCATTAAATAATGTGTTTTGTTCTAAAAGAAAAGTCTTTTTGTTACCTTCACCTAAGAAAGATCACTTTATTTTAGGCCCAGCAGATGTCCAATCAGGGTGGGGCCCAAGGTCAGGGTCCATACCCATATAGTCTCTCTGAGCCAGCCATCACCTTGGAAACAGGTGGAAAAAGTCTTTCTGAGCAGAACAACTACAGTAACATTCCTCATGAAGGAAAACATACACCATTGTATGAACGATCTTCTCCAATAAATCCAGCTCAGAGTGGGAGCCCTAATCATGTGGATTCAACCTATTTTCCTGCCTCTTCTACATCTTCGTCCTCCGACAACGATGAAGGCAATGGAGGTGCAGTGAAGTAAGTGGGTTTTTTTGTGAGGATATCAGAATAAATTTATTTCCAAAATCATTCACCAGCATCCTGAAAGTAAGAAACCTGCAAATTACTGATATAATAGACCTTAAAAAACAGGTTTAGGTCACTATGACTGTGAATGGATCCATGGTTCACTCTAGTCGCGTTGTTCCTTAACAAGCAGAAATCCAAACCAAGTAACGTCAGGTGTTTTTTCACTCCTTACCTGACGTTTTATTGAGAGTGAGATTTTGGTAAATGGCATAAAGCCTTCCGGACCTGTAGTTTGTGTAAAAGAAATACTCCTAATTCACAGTATAATTCATTAACATTGTAGTAGGTAAAAACTGTGAAACTCCGCTGAATCTGTTGTGTTTATCCTTCAGAATTTTGAGATAATGTTTTTCTGCAAAGAAACTTCATGTGAATGTCAGAAATGCACCATTTAGGGTGGTGACTCAAGGCCCCTCATTGACAGCCCGTGTGGCACAAAGCAGCAGAAAAAAAATCATTTTGCTCTGTTCTACTCCTGTGCCTTGTTTACTGCAGAAGCATTTCTGACTTCCACTGCATTGTATGTCTCTCTTTGGAAATAAAGTTTTGCAGACTTTCATTTAATTACTGTGTCCTGACCTAGAAAAAGGAAATTTGAACAGAGGCACTTTTGTTTACCTTTATCTTGTTAAGAGTAGTGGCTTTGCTGTGTGAGAATCAAAGCCTGTGGCTTTAGCTTGTCAGTGACTGCCTCTACAAGTTTGGGGTTGTGTAGAATAGTGAGTTACTAGTGGGTATTAAGTTCTCAATGTGTCTATAATTATGTGTGATGACTTAGACTTTGCTTTTTTGACGCGATCCGTCAACTTTAAATATTATCATGTGTTTTGCTTAGTAAATCAAGGAAGTTTGCATGGCTTCCCTGCAGTGTAGCACTGGAAACAATCCTGGTTTAGGAAAAACAATGTATTTTTTCAACATTTTTGATGGCATCATTTATTTAAAGTTTGGAGAAATAATTTTCTAACTAAAAGTTTTATCAAGGATTTTTCCTGTGTGAACATTTAGTCATTGTAATATACAGCTTTTAAATACAATCCAAGCGTTGGTACAGTGTAAATGAATAAATGCCAGTATTAAAGTCTCGGAGAGACTCATACAAATTGACATTTCTAATGCACAATATCCCTTAAAATCAGTCTCTGGCCCGTAGTGCCAGTAGCAGTCACCAGGGATTTATCACAGCGAATCTTGACCAGCAGTTTAATACAATGTTTTCCTTTATGTTATCCTCCAGCCATGTCACTGGGAACAAAATAGGCTGGGAAAAAACAGGAGCCCAGTCAGAAAGTCAAACACGTGGAGAGCTGGGAGACCAAACAAAGGTAATTCCTTAAGTTCCAAACGTGACAATTTATTCTTTTGTATTACAGCTTTACAGCAAGCTCTGGCTAGAATTTTCAATAGTGATCCGTAGGACTTTGTGTAAACTTTTTCACAGTTCTGTGAATTACAAACCAGCAGCTTTAAAGTATAGTAAGAAGTTTTCTGAGGAATATTGTAGCATATACATAAACATGAAATGAACTAGGATGTGTTAGAAAAAATAGATATAAAATAGCAAGAAGCCAATGAACTTNCCGTACAATAACTGTATCTGCCTGGGGATTAGTCACCTTATGCAAATGCTAATTTGACCTATTACGTTCCTTTCTCCTCCATGCTATGGGCCGTGTGTGACGCACGGCAGATCCCAGCTGCAGCCCACCGTGTGCACGGCACAGCCCCGTGGCCTGCGGAGCCGGGGAGCAGTCGGAACAGCGGTAGGGCCTTCCCTGGAGCTGGCCTGTGAAGGGGTGTAACAGGCTACACAGCTTGGCTAGCTGCCTGTCTTCACGCAGAGTTAGGGCTGGCTAAGCAGTGCTTACATTTCCCTGTAAAAGCGTGCATGCACTCCAGCTTACATGCATCCAATTTAATGTACAAACGCTCTGGAGTTTTACTTGCCAGTTGTTTTTTTTAATACCAAACCACTTCAGCGTTCAGTAGCAGGGGAAGACAGTTGCGTCTGTTGAGCATGACAAGGAGGATTACGAGTACATTCTGTAGATCAACTCACTTTCTAGAGAGGTATATATTAATGATTAAAAAAAAGAAGTATTTCCTGAAGATTTCAATGGAACGACCTCTGCGAATTTCTGACATAATTCAAAGTGCTGAAAATCTTGCCTGGATCAAACAGGTAGCAGCAATCTTGACACTCATTTCAGCTTGGCTTAAGTGTCAAAATTCCTTCCTCATAGTTATCTCACTGTGTGATTATATACAACGAAGGTATGCTCATCTCATTTGAGTGCATGTATATTACTAGGAAATTTATATTACTGGAAAAAAAATTCTTTTAACTATGTTAGTTCCGCAGTTTAGATGTTTCGATATCACTGGAGCAGATCCAGGAAGGGCCTGGGTAGTGCAAACACGGGAAGCATTGCTAGCGTTTGGGGATTTTTGTTGTCTTCCCACAATATCTGGCAGTTCTTTTACTATTCTTTACTTGCTTTCAGTTGTTGGGGTAATAGAAGACAGGGACAAAAATCTTCAAACTGATGAAGAAGTATTTGATAATACAACACAGACTGAATAGAGCTGTGCTAGCTACATGTTTATAAAATATTCTGTATTAGTATATGGTGTTAGAAGTGTTCTGATTAAAAGTTTTTAACCATTTTTTCTGTACGTATTCATTTTTATAAATAAAATGAAGTCTAGATTACCGACTCTAAAATATAATCTTTCAGTAACGTCCTCTTTGATTGTGTGCTTAACCTGAAAATAACGCTGCCTGTCTAATACTTTGCTAGAGCATTTTTTTTACTAATACGTGCCTTTTCTGGAGAAGGTTTCTTGAGGTTTTGAGGGCTTTTTGGATTTTTACATGCAGGTTTGCATTTTTCATGACAGCCAAAGGTGAACAAGCCAAAGGTGAACAAGCTGAGCTGGTTTGGGCCTATTTTTTAGGTTACTTGTTCTGCAGGATTAGACCGTTTCTGTTTCAACTTACAAAGTTCAGTCTTACAAAGCATGTAAAATTTGCTACACCAGTTGTGCAAATACTCACGCCTGATGTGTCATCAAGTGACCAGGTTATATTTCAGTCTGAAAAACTTTTTAATATTACTGTAATAATTTACAGGCCCAAAACTATTATGAACTCTTAAGTTAAAAAGAGCTTTCAGTTCTGAAGACAAGGATTTTTAGGAATGGACACTACTTCTCTTGAGAGTATCTGTGGGAGAAACATCATAAATACTGATGTAAGGTTTATTCACTAGGAGGTTTACACTATAACTTTTATACGTATTTTTCCTATAAGTTTGTGAACTACAATTCTAAAAATGGAATAAAATACCATTTATACTTGCATTCTAAAATGTCACCATTTTCTCCTGCAGTCATCTTCTCAGACAAAAGAATTTTATTTCAAAACAAAACAAAACCCCGAAACATTTACAAGGCTTTTGAGTTGAGGCACTATATATTTTAAATGTCTTTAAACTGAACTATGTCACTTTTCCTGCTTTCTTCAGAAAGGCACACTGAGGAGGGATGTTAATGGAAGTCTGTCTAGACTTTGTGGCTACCAGTTAATCCATTTAGTTGGTAGTATCTTGGAAATACTTAGTTAAGAGGTTGTTCACATTTCTTGAAGGGGTCATCAGTCCCCTTTCTGTATTGCACAGTTAAACATTAAATCTTTACCATAATATTTATTTTTCCGGTAATTTGCTTTTGCTAGCAAACTACAAAGTTTACATTTTCTGAAAATCCTTTAGCCAGCTCTGAATAATGTATTCTGCGTACTGATATAAAACACGCTGTGAAGATTTACTATTTTGATTGTGGGTGCAGAAGGAAATTTTCTCTCTCTCTTTGCTGATATCCTGGTATGTTTCTGTCCACATTCAAAACCGCTTCATTTTGCATGTTCTTTTATAGGCAGAAGGTTCCTCTAGTGCTTCTTCAGGAAGTCAGGCAGCTGAAGTCAAAGGGAATCAAACCAGTAATCCACAAATCCCATGCCTGTTGTCAATGCCCACCAGAAACCACATGGATATTACAACCCCTCCATTACCTCCTGTAGCACCTGAAGTATTAAGAGTGGCAGAGCACAGGCACAAGAAGGGGTTAATGTATCCCTACATCTTTCATGTCCTAACCAAGGTATGACATTTAAGAATTAACGTCCTGTGAAATAATGAGTCTGTAGAGATAGTTGTACTTGCATTTCTGGCTGAAGAGTATCATAAATTTACATCCTTTTTACTGCTTTTGAGTTTTGATCCATTTTTAGTGCTTCTAATAATTTTCCCCCCCTGTTTTAAGATCACTCATTTGGTCCGGTATGATTCTTCCAATAAATATGAGTGTAATTAGAAGTGTTTACTTACAAAATAAATTATTTTTCCTGACTATATGTAGGTATTTTTATATCTCTACGCATGTGTATCTATGCGTATTTGTGTGTGTTTATGCGTGCGTGTTTTTATATAGTGTCCATCTAAAAACTCCTGTGTATGTGCTTTGGTGTCTGTGCCAAGTCTACTCTGTTTTCAGTGTTCAAAAATACTTAAGATTGTTTGCCCTCGCAATCTGATCCCTCCCAGCCCTGATAGCCAGCCCTGATAGAAACACAGCAGCTATTAGAAATCTCTTTTGTATAATCCTAACATGTAACTATAGATGAACTCTATGATCTGATTTTTTTTCTTGTTGATTTTAGTTTGGCAGAACATTTCTGAGGGCTTTTTTTTGTTTGTTTTGGTTTGGCTATTTTATATGCTAGCCTTCAGACCCCAGGTAAGCTGCAAGTATTTCCACACAGCCTGGGCCTCTTTGTCTGTTCAGTGTGTCCAGTAAAAGAAATCTGAGTGGCCACATAAGGACCCCTTGAAAAGCAGTGGGAGAGCTTCTTAGAGGAATAGGCAGTGATAACCTGCTGCAGCATCTCTGGAAGCTACTCAAGTCTGCTTTGTGCTGAACTGGGAAAGAGCCAGAGCAGTGGTGTTCTTGCACAACTATGCTTGACTTAATCTAGTCTCAAAAGTAATTCAGTTTGTTGTTCCTTTTAAGTGCAAACAGATGAGCCCTAGAATGAGACAGCTTAATTTCTTTCCTCGTTAGTGTTCAAAACCCTTAGTGCTGGTTCTCAGACGTCAAGCCCCTTCAAAGTACAGCATCTAGCAGAACGGCACTGCCTGCATTCCTGTTGACTTAAATTCATCTTAAGAATCTGCTTCAGGACAGTAGGGACTGTAGGCAGGAATCTGAAATCCATAAAAATAAAAGTTTCTGCATCAGGACTGAGGTTTGGATTTCCTGTTTTCCATGCAGCACCATAGCTCATATTGCTGTCATATTCTTTATCAAAGAAAAGTGGAGAAGAATCAAAAGGGGTGTGAAGTGAACATCATTGATGCCAGTTCCGTTTCACATTTTGCGTAGCCAAATATTCTTTGTACAGTTAAATACCACTCGATGTTTAATCCTGGAATCATTTAGATAGGAAGAGACCTTGAGATCAGGTACAACCGTAAACCTAACACTGCCAACTCCACCACTAAATCATGTTCTTAAGCACCAGGTCTACACGTGTTTTAAATACCTCCAGGGATGGTGACTCTGTCACTGCCCCGGGCAGCCTGTTCCAGGGATTGACAACCCTTTCAGAGAAGAAATTTTTCCTAATAACCCCTGGTTCAACTTGAGACCGTTTTCCTCTCATTGCTTGTTACTTGAGAAAAGTGACAGAGGCCTCCAGCCCCCTGTCAGGGAGTTGTGCAGAGACAGAAGGTCTCCCCTGAGCCTCCTTTTCTCCAGGCTGAACAAGCCCAGGTCCCTCAGACTCTTCTCACCACACTCCTGCTCTAGACCTTTCCTCAGCTCCGTTCCCCTCACGCTCCAGTCCCTCAAGGTCCTTCTGGGAGTGAGGGGCCCAAAACTGACCCCAGGATTCGAGGGGCGGCCTCCCCAGTGCTGAGTACAGCAATGCAATGCTTCTTTGTTGTTTTGTTTTGTTTTTCTGAAAAGATATAAAATGCTAAATCCTTACTTCCATACGTGGAAACCCAGCCTTACTTACGTGATTCCCAGTTATGATTTTTGACCAAGTCTTCTCATAATGTTGTCTTTTACAGTGAGACCGCAATACTGTTTCAAATCCTTGCACCAAAAGTCTGACTGATGTTTTTAGACAGCATGAATATATTTGAAAATAGCTGTCTGAAATCTAGAGCAGCTTCAAATATGCTTTGACTGTCTAAAAGCACATTACTGTATTTTCATGTGTACTATCTCGCTCCTCAAACGATCCATGTTTGAACGTCAGTATTTAGGTAATCCTCACCTGCGGATAGTCCAGATGAAAAACGAAAACAGGTGTGTGATGGAAAAGAGGAGGAGGAAAGCAACAGGGATAATCAAAGCCTGGAGACATAGTGGAAGAAAGCAAGTAGATTGTAGGGTTATCCTCCTCTGGCGTTACCTTCACATGCCTAAGATCCATATTACTGCTGAATCATGTCTTTTTGACCAGATGAGATTTATATTAGGGCTGAATTGAGTTACTGTGTATGGCTAAATAGTTTGTTCGCTGTAACGTTGTATTTTTCTGCTGTCTTTCATGCAAAAGGGTGAAATCAAAATTGCCGTTTCTATAGAAGATGAAGCCAACAAAGACCTGCCTCCCGCTGCTCTCCTTTATAGGCCAGTTCGTCAGTATGTTTACGGAGTCCTGTTCAGTTTGGCAGAAAGCAGAAAGAAAACTGAAAGACTTGCTTTTAGAAAGAACAGACTTCCACCAGAATGTATGTACTGTAGAATCCATTCTTTATTTCTTTTTCCTATGTTTTCATGTCCATTTGTTCCATGATTTGAATGAGAATAGTTGCTAAGCTTTCATCACCGTAGCTAACACTGGCGGAATTTACGGTTTTATTTGATCTTGTGGGTAATGGAAGATGATGTCAATTTGAAGTTTTATTTCCTGTAGTAGTTAAAGAACTATGAATGCTGCCATTCCTAAGCAAGGTCTGGGGGTTGTTTTTTAAAAGTATTCTCAAGCTGCTATCAGGCTTGCAGCAAATAATTTCAGTTTGTGATGTAATTTTCAATGTATGTGGCAGAGCTTGATTATAGGAAACTTCTCTTGTGTGCATCTGCAAGGTTGCATACTTTTTCCAGAAATGAAAGGTGCATAAATTACCTTACCTGGTCTTCCCAAATGTGTGATTAAACGTACTTCAGTGACATGTGCAAGTCTCTAGCATCTTTCAGGTATCGGCATATAAAAAATTCACCTTTAAAATCCACAGAAGTCAGGTGTAATGCACGTAAAGGCAGACCTGAGTGAAGAGAGACTGATTTTCTGCAAACAGACTTGTCAGAAGATCCTTTTGCTAATTCAGAGAGGTGAATGTTAATCTTCCTATTAATCTGGGAGTTGTCTTCTGCTTCCAGGAATTACTGTCATTCTGGAAAATTCAACCTCCTCATTTTAGAGTGTTTTTCATATAATGAAATGCATACAAAGAAATGAGTGAACTTTACCGTAGCATCTTGGAAAGGTTAAAGGAATGCTAAAGCATTAAGGGAATGGCAGCAGAAGTATTTCTGTGTAAATCTGCTGTCACTAGACTATATTTAAGAATCAGATGTTTAGAATGTATGAAAGTATCATTCACAATCTTAATGTGTAAAAGGTTAAGTCAGCTCTAAACTTGATGTTCATTCTCTTTCCTCGTTCCATTTTTAATCACGAGATGTTTTTGTTCATTGATAGTGAAGGTGATACATTTGAAAAACTTTATCTTAGCTAGTTATCTTGTGGCAGTTATTATTTATCCTGCTTGAATAGTATCTCAGCACATGTATTGTCACAGACCTCTTAATTCTTTAAACTCACACAACAGAGTAATACTTCGGGTTACAAGGTTATTTCAGGATTAAAATCGTGAAGTTATTTGCACTATTCATTTATCCTCATTAGACTTCTGTCCTTAGAAGTGTACTACAACGTTTGTAGTGGTTAAATAGCTGAGTGCTGAAGGTCTGCTTCAGTTTTCAGAATGTTTTTCTGCTGTAAGCCTAGGGTGTTCTCTGTAGGCTACAGGAAGAACCTATATAATCTCTATTTTCTCTTTATTTACACTGCTTTTCAGAGGTTTATCCTCAACAGAGGCTACGACTGCTACTGCTGACTTGGTTTAGTTAGGGGAGCTCCAGCAAATCTTGCTGCAGGACACATTCAGCTACTGACCTACTTCTATCTTAGGACTGACCGTGCTCTAAAAAAAAAATTTGAACGTCTGCCCAAAAGTTAGTTGCTTCAGTGCAAAGCTAACAATGCCAGTAAAGATGGATTTGAGCCAGCTGCAAGCCTTGGGTTTGAAAAGGCTGTGCTGCAGGAACACATTTATACTGGTCACCTCTCTTACAAAGTAGCAAGAACCAGGCAGGCCGTGCAAGAGGCAAGGAGAGAATAGTGTCTTAAGTGGCAAGAGCAGATTTCTCAGATTGATTAGTCACGCTCATTAGCCCTTGCTAACTTTTCCGAGCACCCAGGCTGTAATGAACTAGTGATGCTGACTCTCCTCAAGTGTCTTTATTTTTTTTGCTGCTCTCAAAAAAAAGAGTAAGTTATGAAACAGAACAATAAAGAGAAAACTGAAGGATGAAGAGATTTTAAGAGAATTTAGAAATTAATTTCTAAAGAAATGTACATTGTCCTTAAGATTTCTGTAGACAGGTAATGAATATATATTAATATATAAAAATCCTG
>WEIS01093709.1:9133-22492 GCA_013389965.1 Todus mexicanus
AAAAAAAAAGAGAAGTAGCACTCAGCAATAAACTACAAATAGTACTTAAAAGAAAGTAAAAACCATGCACATTTTGAAGACCGAAATTCTCCGAATGCCACACTTACTCTTTTCATTTGGTCCATAGTAATGACAGAAGACCTCCAGAGAGATTTCAACAAATCCAGTATCATTTTAAAGGTCTTTTCTCCAGTTGACTCCAAAACCATCACAACAGCCTAAAACAAATCATGCAAGTGTTTTAACTAAAACGAAAACAGTGGCTCAGTACATGTTTTGTAAGCATAAAAGGAGTGAAAGCATTAAGCATTTTCTGAAGAGACAACTCCATTTGTTACAATGCACTCACAATTTCAATATATCATTACTATTATTATTCTTTGAAATGAAGAATTGAGGAGAAGTTACTTGGATAAATTTTAAAAGCATGGAAAACCAGAAAGGATTAGTCAGAGTGAAAAGCCCTGCCCTTCTGGCTCAAGCTTCAGACACACATGCCTATATCCATGTGGTTGCTGCAGGACAGATGGCAGTTAATTAATTTTGTGAAATTAATTTTCTATCTGTAATTATTTAGTATCTGTGATTTTAGAACTTAGAAGTTTTAAATCAACAATTCTTCACAGCTCCCATCAGCTAAAAGGATTCTGTTTTTCTATCATGTAAGAATTTTCTAAAATGAGTCAATCTATTGAAAAGAAAATTCTGTAGGTTGTGGGTGTTGAACTTTATTGGTAACAGCCATTTCCCGATCTGGCAGATAAATAAGTACAAATGGGAACAGTCTGCCAGATACAGCAAAGATCTTTCTCTCATATAGTCTGGTTCTGAAATACCTCACGAGCTTTCACGAATGTAAAATTCCACCCTGTAAAGGAAGCTCTTAACTTAATAAAAACAGGTAACACCTATTAGAATGCCCAGATATCTGAATGTAAGAGGAAATAAACACCGAAACAAAGCATGGTTTTTTGCTGAAATTCCGCAGAAAATAAACTGAGCTCTTCTTTTTCAGGAATAATCTGAATTCAGGTATTTATTAAACAAACAGAAATTACTTCTGGGTCTTCCCAGAATTAGCAGCAGCTCAATTGTTGCACAGTGTGCACACAAACCATTACCATTATATGAAACAATTTAGTTATTCAAATAACATTAGAACTTGCAACCTGAGCCTCGGATTCCGGTTGTATTATTTGCATGCCCACATCAAAACAAACCCCAAGCTGCTGGTATTACTGACAATTATTCAAGGGACTCTGATTTCTCCTTACTTCGTATACAAGTTCATGGTGAAAATGGGGTACTTCCAGTTCCTGAAGGCAACGTTCAGCTTCCAGCACATCTCCAGAAAGCAAATACTCTTTCAGCAACATATCAATCTATTGAATTTTAAAAACAAACAAAAAGCCCGATGCTAATTAGATATAAAATGTAAAAGATGTCAACTGTTTTGATAATCAGCGATCAACCGAGCAGCAAGTTAGTTCCTGAAACTTGCTGGTGGTGTTTTTATAAATGTGATTAGATTGAGACATTACCAGCAACCCGAAACACATCATAAGCCAAATACCTATCTGTAGGATTAGTACAGGCACAAGAGCACCAGGAGTATTACTTTATAAGATGCGTATCAGCCTAAAAGGTTAATATGGGTGTGATTAAGTTTATCTCCTCCCCTGAACTGCTCCTCCTATCATCTGTTATGCTCATGACTTAGAAATTATAACATGACCTTTTCCTTTAAACCTGCCTACTACATAGCGTGAATCTCTAAACATTCCTGTTTCTTCCTGTTTATTACTGTGCTTTTAATCAGTGATGCCAAGAAATAATGATAGTTTACCTAGTTTAGCCAGTTTCATCTTGGCTCTTCTAATTAGTTCACCATCTTAGCTTTTCAAGAGCTTACAACATAAGTGCTTAAAGCAAAAATAGATACTTGCAATACTGAGTATGTACTAGTGTGTTCCCACCACGGACAAATACTACAAAATCAACAAAATGATCTACATAATTTCTTAAAAACTACTTTGTCTAACTAAATTTTAAAAGCCAAACCACTCAAGACATCATTTTGCTACAGGATATATGTATCTCTTCACTGCATCCCAAGCTAGATAAGCTTGGGCAAATGGTAAACTCTAAAGACAGAGGAGTGTTGTAGAAGTCAGCTACCTCTTTAACAAGGTGTTTCACAGACTGCTGGCCACCTCCTGACCCCCACACGTTGTCAATGCGCTTTCCACCCTTTGTCACACTCAGCAACACAGTCGCTCGGTCCAGTGCAGCTCTAGAAAGAAGAGTTAGTGTTTTAAAAGTTACTACAAAGCCTCATTGAAAGGCATCTCTAGCATTCCCTGCTGCCAGTCCTCTCTGGGCAAAGCAACCAGATCCCTGGGGAGAGGTCAAGGTTAGCAACTCCACGGAGACGCGTGCATCAAGAAGCCAGCAAGATGCCTACGTTCTTTCTGCCACCTTTACACTACGAGTTATACCATGCTGAGGACAGATAACAGTTCTGTGATGGTTGCAGATCTGCATCATCAATGCAGACCCTAAGATATCCTCACAAGAGGGAGCTTAATATTTTTGTACGCAGAGAGGGATTGTCTCCAGGCTCCTCTAAAAACACAGCTTGGCCATGTGTATCCCGGACGAGAGCCCCGAGTTGCTTCCACACTAAGGAACGGCTTTTCTACTGAAATACTATTTTCTGTTTGGGTCTCAAAAATTTTAACACCTTGAGAATTTAAGCCGAAATAGCACTTCAGGGGGCAAGTATGTAGTTGCAAAAAAGGTAGCGTGAAGTAGGGAAGCTTGCCAGTTTGTGGAGAAAAAAAATGAAAAAAGGAAGCAAGGTGGTGTGGGGGGGAAAATCATCGGATCCAGTTAAGCACTATCCAGCTAAAGAAGGAGCAGTTATCCCAATCCTCGTACTAGGGGCTAGCCAATAACAACAACTCTATTCACCAAGATTTAATGAGCAGAAAAGACTGGCCAAGAAATAGCAAAGGAAGCAAACCATCCCAGATGTGCAGTGTGCAGGCTACAGTCCTTCAAACCGCAGGAGACACTTGTCTGACAGACCATTTTCACATTTTGAAGCCTCACGTTAGGCAGCTAAGCATTCCCTTCCTTCTCAAATGTATACTGGGGATACAGTACCCAACTATGATCATTACAAAAGAAGCTTTTAGAAGCTTCAAGACTTTAGCACCTCTGTATCAAGCCTGAAACACAGTTATGAGGAAAAAAAATCGTAAAACATGGCTAGTTATTAAAATGTTCCTCTTTGCCAGAGATTGCTCCTTCAAACTTCTCACCCTGACACAGAAAACAATCATACTTCTTGATGAATAAAGCATTACAGAGGAAGTCTGGGAAACCACTGCATGAGCTTTGAACCTTTATAAGGCAACAGTTAAATCCCTTGTGTATTTCACAGCATACTCACAGCAGCTGTCCTGATGCTATATTTACTCATTAATCACATTAAAGCTTTTTCTAAAGACAAAACCTTCCATAATCACTTCTTGTTTGAGCACATTTTTTTCCACCCTCAAACACAAGCTGCACAACAACCTTGACAGACTGAACTCAAAGGTATCAATACATTTTTCAGGCACCTTCAGTATTTCTACCCTGACCTGAGTCCTTTTGGGTTTTGCTTGAAACTTTGTGTTGTTGGGGGTTTTTTAAATCATTTTAAATTAAAAAAAAAAAGAAGAAGCTATAGAGAACCACATGATTTATCCTGAAGTCCTAAATTCCTGATCATCAACTTTGGCATCTAGGACTGAATAGTGTAGCTACATAGAGAAAATAAGAAAGTTACCGAGCTTGGACACAATCCACAGTTCCTTTGTAGCTGTCTATGTAAGTACTGCTCAGAATCCCATCTCCAACAGCTCTAGCGATAAATTGTCCCACCAACTGCAACAAAACAGAAGCACTTTAAATATTGAATTTCAAAGTAGTTCTAAGACGACAATTACAATGTGCCTGGTTTTCAGATTTTATTTCAATGAGCCATCTCGAAGCAAAAACACAGCCTGGGAAATTGTAGGGGCTTACAGGCAGCAAGACAATCCCTGGATATTTTTCAAAATACTGTCTATTTCACTTTACTTGATCAATTTTAGCCACAACTTCAAAGAAAGAGCTTTTGATTACTAACGTAAAACTTTACAAGTGTACCTGTGGTGCCCTGGGAGAATCCAACACCAACTCAGGTAGCTCTTTAAGCAGCCTATCGAAGGATTTTTCCACGTCAGTTTTGCTTACTACTGTTCCACAAAGGTCAGAGATAAGCTTAGATGTCATTTCTCTGTGACTAGCCTTCCCCTCTAACGCCAAGGAAACAGCCAGCACTGGCACACTGTATTTCATTTCACCAAGGTTTAAATTCTTCAGCATCTCCTAAATTAAGATTAAAATAAAAGAGATTTCATCATTTTTATTTTTATATATTATATAAACATATATATATTACTAATATATAGTTATATGCTTATTATGTATTTACATATATGCTTCTGCTCATGTAATTAATGTAACTGCTTAGGCATTCTTTACTGCACATTTCTTGCCGATAACATCTTTATACACTCATTTATAGATAGCAGTTGGATTTCCTTGTATTGCTACAAGTTTGCCCTCTAAAATAAGAAAGAGGCATGTGACATACCGAAACTTCATTGGTATCTCCATGTTCAAAATACTCCTGTATGATTGGTGTTAAAGTTTTTTCAAATGCTCTTTCATCCAGAGGTAAAACTACTGTTTCATAGACACAGTTCTCCTGTTTGAAAAGACAACACAACCACATACCCTTTAATAAGCAGCACTGTCTCTTCTTACATCTAACACAGTGTTAATAGCATTAAAATCTGTCTTCCAAATCCTTAACACTTTAGTCTTGGTAGTCAATATTCTGCTAGAAAACATCAGATTATGGCTCTACTGTTAAAAGCGGGGGCAATGCTGGCTAAATGTCACGCTGCTTATATTTTGAATTTATTGTTTGCTGAGTTCCACTGAAAGGCTGAATTTTCTGTTAAATGACGGTAAACCTTCCAAACGCTGCTCCTAAGATTCTACTGACACCACATGAACACAGAGATCAAGCATGTATGTACTGAAGAGGGAGTGACAGAAACTCCAGCCTCAGCCCAGCAGTTGGCTGTGCCACAGCACACAACTGAACTTGCAGCACCCTTCCCCGCCACTGGCGCTCCAGTCCCTGACAGCACTGTCTGCCTGTGTTCCCTCTTAGTGACTGCGTGACCAGACAGGAGATAGCACTTACAAATCAGAGAAAAGACATTTTCATAATATCTGTGAGTGGAGGTATTCCCCAAGAGGAAAAAAAAAAAAAAATAAAAATATTCACACAGCAACTGCCTCCTGTGTAACTTGGTCCTGCAGAGTTCCAGCACGACCAGATCTTCCTGCTGCAATTCAGTTCCCAGCTCCTCACAGCCACAGAACTAACACTCAGAGCAATACTACAGACTACAGAAATCTGAACGAAGAAGTTTTCCAACTAATGCTTATTGGAAAGAAGCTTTCCATGATCAAGAAGAACAGAAGTCCAAAATCCTATCCCTCTGTCACATGGGTCTCCATTTACAACCTTAACAAAGCTAAGCATACAGAAGCTCCATGGAGTACTCATTTCTCATTGAACTTTCTTTTATGCATTCATCAGCTTCATTTTTAATAGCTATCTCTGTTTAGGTGAAGTGTTGAGCTGCTGGGAAAAATTTATACTGAAGGAAGATTCTGATATTCCCACATCCCATCCTCTCAGCAGCTATAGCTACAACAAACAGCCTCTGCTCAAAGGACACTACCCAATATTGCTCTGCTTATGTTCTACAGTTTACTTAGGGTCCCACAATTGTATTGACCTAAGATTTCACTGATCTGTGTTTGTTATCAGTGTTTCCTTTCTTCGGTGACTTAATGTTATAAAACACCCTTGGCCCAATGAACATTACTTTTCTTTCCCCCCCACCCCGATAACATGGCTGTAAGGTACAATCTTCCACAACACATACTAAGTAAACATCTGTAAACAAAGTATCCAGGTTGTCAGCTCTGTGCTAGCTTGAAGTGGTTCTATCAGGTAGATACAAGACATGGGGAGGGTTGGGAATACAGGGAAGAGAAAAATCCATCAAGGGTAAATGTCCCCTCCTAGCCTCCCGACCAGGGAAGGTCTGTATCGCACTCTGACCATGGTGCCGGTTTGCAATACAGAGCAGCACTGCAACATCCACCTCCACGGGAACCAGCAGTGAAGAACAACCCTGGTAAAAGGGTGCTGCCTGGTCAGGCACAGAAAGAGGCGTTGCGGGGTAAGGTTTGTGAGTTAACATTTCTACACCAGATGTCTTTAACTAGACAGTAATCCATTCCTGAACATAAAAATGAGCATTTCATACAGCCAGGCTGGCATTCACATAACTCGCAAGGTTAAGGTTCCATTAATATAAGCATCACACCAACTGAAATCAATCAAGGGAATAAAAATCTTTGCAAAGAAATTATTTGCCTACCTGGTCATCATCATAATTAGGATCCTTAATATCTACTTCTTCCACATCATACACTTGACCTGGTGTTCCCCAAACTCCTTTACCACCTGCTCCACCTGGCAAAATATGGGACAGTAAGCAAGGTCTGCCAGTTCACAAAGAATACTTCTGAGTTCACCCCAGCATTCTAGCACTACTTTTGGCCTCCTCCTGACTCTAAGTATATAAGTTGAAAGGGGTACGTTCATCTGACGTCTTCTTGCTTTAGTAACCAATCTTTCCATCGCTTTCCAACAGGATACTAGAAGCAGCATAAAACTGCACAAGAATTGCTGAAGGTTGAACCTGTATTTACTTTCGAATGTAACTATGCTTTAAACTTGCATTAATAGCAGTCCTGTTAACTATCAACAACTCCTAATTGTGTATTAAATGTGCTAAGAAAAGGTTCTTGACTTAAATTCAGAAGTTAATTGATGACACATACAAAATTTCCAGATAAGAATACCACCTGCTATTAGCTCCTATTGCCACCTATCATCCAACAAAGTACCAAATACCTGCACAGAGATTGTTTATGAAAATTATTCCTAGTGGGAAAAAAATCATCATGTTTTAGATGGAATCTTTATCATGCTACTCTCTTCACTATGCCACACCAACCTTTCTTTGGTAGACCTCTTCCCTTTCCAGACCGGGATCGCCTGTCCAGGAGTTTCCCCTTTGGGCTTGTTGGTACAACTCCAACCTTCAGGGTCTCTCCATTGTCACTAACAGAGTCTCCTCTCCCAGAATCTCTCGAAGAATTTTTCCTCAACCGTCTCTTTGCTTTAGCATTTATTTTGGCTTCAGTAATCGAAGTTGCAGGAATCCAATTTCCATTAATTTCAGTCTTTCGTTCCTCAGACCCACCATTTTCTTCATCGCCGGATAACGGAGCATCACTTAGATTCTCAAGTTCTTAAAAAGCAGACAGAGAAAAAAAATGTGTTATAGTTTTAAATAGCTTGATGTTAGAATACTGAAATACAGAGCATTTAAAAAGGATTGCAACATTAAATGGAACTCTTATTTCCAACAGTGCTAAGGCAAATGATGTTGTTTCTAAGATATCACAGTAATAAGGAGTTCCTTATTCCCCTGCACAAACTATCCACAATATAAACAGAGCATGTCAAGGGTTGGAAAGCTAATGAATAAACCATTTGTAAACAGGTAAACCACAGAAAACCCCACCCTTGTTAAACTAAAACTATCAGAACTCCTCGGTACCTAAGATCTAAGTGCCTTGTTCTGACTCCACCCACTCATCTCTTGATTTAGAAACAAACAAAACTGCCAATACAGTAAATTCTGCAAGAACTCACTAATGTTAACAGACTAGTCACTAAAGTGAAATTAATTTCCTAAATCATCAACCAACATTCCCCTCATTCAAGGAATTTCAAACACAGCTCACCAGCTGGAACAGCAATGACCTAGGCTTAAAAAGAATACAAAAACATTGCTCTTTCTATTTCTTGTTTTAAAAGTTATGGGGGAAAAAAAGCTGTTTAATACAAAGTCTGGAGAGTTCAGTAACCAAGACTCATAGAAACAGTCTTATGAAACAGTGTGATCGCTCATCTTCTCTATGGATTGCCACTTTCTGTAGCTTCTGTCAAGTCTGTTTCTAAAAAGGCCATGGTTTATTCCCCAGAACAATCATATGTAATAGGCAACTAGTCTTGTTCCGTAGCAAACAAAAAACTCCCTCAACTTCAGGATCTGTAAATGTCTCAGCACACTGACAAGTGCAATGATTTCACTCTTTCAGAAGTTAATGCGTATTTCAAATTTGCATCTCAAGTCTCTTATTTCACAAAGTTAGGACGTCCCCCACCTGAGCTGTATGGTTCAGCAGAATGTCTTACTGAGAGCATTATGAGCAAAAGCCTTCATAGTTCCTCCCCTTCTTAACCCATTAAGGTTTTAAAAAAGCACTAGGGGACCTATTTACATTTGGATTAATACCCTGGGAGTCCCTGCAAACCAGAAAACACGCACAAAAACAACAGCCCTTCCTTTCCTGAGGATTCAGTCGAGTCTCAAAGAAACCACCTACAGTCCCAACCCCAGGCACTGCAATGATGAGGCACACAGAAGAAACTGCTTTTCCAGCTGTGCCAAACCAGCTTTACACAAAAGTTCACTGCCAACAAACCCAGAATATGAAGAGTATTTTAAACGTGTATCTGAAGTTAGCTGAATGTCCTACTTCACCACTCCAATACGTTCTAATCAGCAATGTTCATTTGGCAGTACTTCTCAGACCTCTATTTTTTCAATTCAAAACAGGTTCATGAAAAATTGTCTGAAAGCAAAATGCGCTAATAAAACATTTCCAATCTAAAACTATGTACCCATATCAAAGAGGATACTACAACTACAAAATGAAGGAAGTTTGATGCAACTGCCTCCATGATCAAAGCAGTACCAGATACTGGTGTTCACAGATGTGAATGCTATTGCTGAATAATAACACAGCCATTCCAGTCTAAGCTTCATCTTTCCACTCATTACTCCCACAAAAGCATTCCTTTTATGCTTGCAGCAAGCTAAGAAAGAAAAGCACACATCACATCCAGGAAAAGTTTCCCCACAAGAAGCTTTCTCAGTTTGACTAACACTTTAATAAAACAATGAGAGATTTGCATAAAGCTAGCAGAGAGGGGGGGAAAAAAAAGAGCAAAATCAAAGAGAACAGGTTTCCTTTCTCTTGTTCCCCAGGGAGACCCCATCAGCACAACCAGTTCATCTCAGACAAATCAATTTGAATTCTTCATGTCCACAGTCATGTGAATTTCTCTAGTTTAGACCTGCTGCCTGGCTGTCCAGGAACTACATTCTTCAACGATCACTTCAGTTTCCAAAGAAAATGGTCAACATTTAACACAAGTCAGTCCTGAATCTGATGAGTAAGAATAAAAGAGGAGGCTTCAGTAAAAGCTCCTTACTGAAAAAAACTTCCTGATTACAGGTTGGAGACTAAAGGAAATCCTCCACAGGAAACATCCAACTCATAAGACTTGGTATTTCTCACAGCACTACTAAACTTTTATATAACACTATTGCTTCCAGCTGCAATCTCCGTCTCCATGAACCTATAACCAGCTGGCCTTCCACTATTAGTTACCGAGGCAAGCTGAAAAAATTGGTTAAACAGATACACTAGTCTTCCAAAATTTTCTAAAATACTTTTACAAAAAAGTATGTATAAAATGACGCAGATCTTGCTTTCAGCATCTCATTTTTACATCATATAATATATACATACACATATATAAGCAATAAAAATGTTCTATAAACTTGAAGAGTTTGCCTACTATATATTAAAAAGTTATCCAAATTTATCTTATTAAGCCTAGCAAGCACATTTCAAATCTGTGCTTTTAAGGTGCTACCTTAATTACCAAAGCCTTCAGCAAGTACTTACCTACACACAAACTTCATTTGTCCAAATTAGGTCAATTTAGGGACTTAGCAGTTTCCCACCTGTTATCAAAATATGATTCCAAAATGCTAAGAAGCAATGTACTTTCCACTTTAAATTAATTCTGCTTTAAAGTCAGAGTTGATAGGGAGCACATTGCCACTTCACTTCCATTACACACCATCTTAACACATACACAATTTTTTTTCCCTGGAAAAGCAGCTAAAACCTACAAAAACTTTGGTATAAAAAGGTCAGTGCAGATCATCACAACCTTCGGAAGACACAGAAAACAACATCAAACTGTGATACCTTCACTAAGCATCAGAAACCGCCATCTGTGATGTGGATAAAATAGTCAATTTCAGGGCTGTCTCTAACACCTACAGGGTTCATTTTTTCCTGTGCCAGCGCACTTCCAGCCAAGCCTTTCATCATTTGTTTTCTCGAATTCTAAGCTAAACAGCTACATAAGAATCTGTACTTCTCAAATGCACCTACACATTTTAATTTTGAGCTTATCCTTTTCTTCACACCAGCATGACTAGAAGTCAGATGACAAGGAGTCCAGTGCGACTATTATTTAATAAGTTAAACGAATGTTTTATGAAATAAATGTAATCATCAGGATAGTAGGATATATAATTGAAAGGACCATTCTGTAATTTTTTTTATAAAGTTGTTTGGTTCTTTTTAGAAAAAACAGTAACTATTAAAAAACTAACAGGTAATACAACTTTTCTACAGAGAACACTTCAGGTCAGCTAAGTAATTTTAAGTAAAAATTTAAAAAAATGCTGAATGCATCACTTACCTGTCGGGGTAACATAAATGTGCTCCTTTTCTATTTCCATAGTTGTTTAACAGAACTGACTGTGAAATGTAAAGTCTTAACGTTTTCCTTCCAAGGCCTGAACAGAAACAGAGAAGGTTAGAGGAAGAAAAGCACTAAACCAAATCTTAAAGAAGCAAAAAGCTTCAAAGGCTTCGCTCACAAAATACAATGCAAAAACAGGGGGGAGGTTAAGTTACAATTAATTTTCAGTAGCCACTGAAAAGTTCCTGGGAAGGTAAATGGTCTAACCTGAGACAGCGGCAGCCTCAAATGCACCTATCTAAGCCTTGATGTGTTAGCAGTGGTCAGCTCTGCTGCTTATAAAGGAGGCACCAGGATAAAAGCCGTTATTGCAAGGGTAGAATCCCTCTGAATGCAACTTTTTTTTAGCTGATAAAAGCCATCTCTATCAACTTAAGATGTTCTGTTCTGCAAAGCGGTTTATCTGTATGAGCATACAGTACCAATGTTATAATTGCACCCACAAGAGCAATGTTCTTCAGGTGAACTACACTGATAAAATGGTACCAATTTATCGAGTTCAGACCAGCCCTTAAAAGACAAACTATTTTCCATTCCCCCTCCCAAGGACACAGTCGTTATGTTTTACTGTTTGTGTACACACAGCTGTCAAGCTTTCACATCTGTGCTTCTGCACCCTTCAAATACTCCTGACAACCACCAATCAACCCACAAGGGATAAAGTTGAACACTTCTCTTTTTTCTGTTACTCTCTCCCTCTTCCTAGCAGCTGCTACTCTACAAACCACCCCATGTCACCGTGCAAGAGATGGCAGAGATGGCATCATCCATCTTTCCTTTCCATATACAAAAAACAAAGGAGCTCCAGAATTCCCCATACATCTTTTTACCTGCAAGGTTTCCACAAATCACTTCACAGTGCTGTGAGTATTACTGGTATTTGTGTCTGCACTGTAAGAATTCAGTGGCTCTTTTCCCCCCCTTTCTCATCCTTTGGTGCCCAGAAAACAGCTTACCGTTGAACAGCAAGATTGTGACACCAAGCGACAGCACTCCCTTCCCCTTTTCTTCTCTTCCCTTGTTTTCCCCTCTTATGCCCACTTGCCTACCACAGACTGATTAACTGCAAATGATTCATCACAGACCGTTGGCAATAAAGAAACTCTGGTTTAGGGCTGTCGTGATCTTGCATTTCCTAATGTCAACCCAAACAGTTAACAGCTTCATGCAATAAGAAGGGGGGGCCCATGCCTTTCTTTTTTTTTTATAAACGTTTTTTTCTGAGTTACCTCAATCAATCATTCAGGAGTTCTCAAGTGTTGCCAGTCACGGGTGGTCGGCAGACTTTTTTTTCGTATGGGTGTCAGTCTAATCCAAGCAAACTATCTTGTAAGAAGAGTTTTATTCTTCCTAGCGGAACGTTCCATCAGTTGTCTACCACTTTGAAAAAGAAGACAAAGGACAAAACCTGTATTAAATAACAATCACGATTTTCATAATTCGCAACCGAGTCCTAAATTTCAAGGGGGAGATACTTTTTCCACATAGGACCCTAGTTGAAGTTCTCCACCTATGGCAACATAACAGCAACACAACTTTCACCTGCTGTCTCACTGAGATTCAGCGCCTCGCTTTGTTTGTGACAAGGGTGACAGAGTAAATGAATTTTACAGTTCATGTTGTCACACTGACCAGGTGACACACTCTCAATTTAACAACGTGCTCTCTCATTAACTCAAGCCAGCAGGTCTGCTGGAGCTTCAGGAAGCTGGTAGTTAGCATCAGATCAAAAAAAAACCCCTTTGTACTTCGCAGAGCTATATCACTCTGTATTACCAATAAACGACAGAACACGATTTGAAAGCCTGCATTAAAAACATCAGAAAAAATAACCCAAAAAAAGGTTACGTTAGAAAAGATAATATGGACAAAAGTAAATTTGAGCATCTGCAAAACAAGAATGCTACAAGAGATCTTAAGATTAATCAGTGATACAAACAGTAGGTTTACGGTAGTTTAGCACGTATTCAGAGGGCATTTCCTAAACCACTGGAAAACACCCATAAAACACGCTCAGCTTTCTGTACTCACCACCACCTCTATCTAAACAGGCAATTCCACCCCAGTAGATCAATAGCGGCAATTTAACGTTTAGGAACAAGGCACACTACAGCAAAACAAAGCTCCCAAAGCTTATCAAACCCTGACACCTAGACAAAACATCCCTGAGGAACCTCCACCTCTCTTACACGGTTCTTCCCTTCCCCCTATCTCTCCGCAGACACTCCCAGCGCCGAGGCCGGGGATCCCTGCGAGCAGCGGCCGCCCTTCTGCAGCCACACGCACGGACGAGCGGCGAAGGTCCAGCCTCCCCAACGCAGGAACCGACGGCGGAGCGCCCGCGGCCCTCACCGCGGCCTGAGGGAGCGCGGCCGCCGCCACAGGCCCGCACAGGCCCCGCGGCCGTTGCCCGGGCCGAGGAGCAGCCGCCCCCTCACGGGGCGCGGCCGAGAGCCCCGTGGGCA
>WEIS01093712.1:0-37451 GCA_013389965.1 Todus mexicanus
AATCCAGCCTTATGTGGCTGGGGGTCCTGGTTTTAGCAGAAGTGACATTATCTACACTTTTAGCTATTCACCAGCAAAAAGTTTAGACCTCCGCAGCCCTCAGAAATAAAGTTGTAGCCTGAATAACCCAAATTATTCCACGCTGTCGTGCTCCCTGAGTTATTTGAGCACACGCATCCTGAGTCCTCAGCTTTTTTTAACAAGCACGGAGCTTTGTGAGGAAATAGCTACTTGAATCTGCGTCACCGCTGTGCTGTTTGAGCCCGAAGCTTGATTAAGATGTCCTACAAGTGTCTGCTGGTGAAAAGACTCATGTCTCTCGCAAAGAATTGGTGTTCTGACCTTCCCCTCGCCTCCACCTTACCAGTGTACTGGTCTGTCTGGTGGATTAAGAATACTGTACTGGATCTTGTCTTTAATCTTCCTCTTGCTTTGCAGTCTGATATCCTTGGGTAACCACTAAGTGTGTGTGTTGCTGCTGGATTTTGGGAGGTGGAGGGTATGGAAGGAAGCCTCAGCTTTTCCTTTGGTGCAGTGGGAAAAAGCAGGCTCATTTTACCACTGACAAATTTCTTAAGGGTCCCTCAAAAGCCCGGTTATACCATTAATACAAAAATTTGCCATTAACCGCCCCCCTACAAACAACAACAACAACAAAACCAACACCAAAAAGACACCAAACAAAGCCACAACGAAACCCTGAAAACTCCCAAACCAAGTGTGTAGATGGCTCTGTTATCAGCAGTGTAGCTTTGCTGATTTTATCCTCTTTTCTCTTTAAAATGGCCCAAGGTGCTGCCCATACATGGGAGGACTTCAGTGAGTCCCACAGCTAGCTGGTGTACTGAGGCAAGGCAGGGTGGGCAGTAACCAGCCGGCTTAATAGCCTTTAACTTCTCAATTACACACAGACATCACTGCGGGGGAACTAGACAAACTATCCAAATCAAATTATTTCTGTAAAATACGGGAGCTTATGGTTTCACGGTTCAAATGCAGCTTCACCCTCAAGCAACTGGAAGTCTGAGATGTTTATCACTTCAGCTGTGGCTACACAGGGATGCTGACTTGAAGCCATCTGGCATGAAAAGCCTGATTTACTGCTTGCTTATATGACTCTCATCTAGATGGAGACACACCTTGTAAAGTATATATTCTGAATCAAATCTAATCCAGCCCATTATTTAACTTAAGCTGACAGTGACTTTGCATCTTTCTATCCAGTCTAGTGTTTCTCTTTGGGCACTGCCAAACACAGGGGGTTGGTTTCAAAACTTCAAACTCACACTTGAAGGGCTGGTTTTTGAGTGAAGACTGATCAGAGAAATACTCCTGTGGAGGTTCTTGCTGTCCTGAGTGTAACCAGAGTGCTGTCAAAGCTCTTTACCTTGAGACAGGGAAGTCTGTCCTGGGAAAAAATTCATTCTTATTTTGCTATGTGCTTTATGTGCCTGTATCTCTGTGTTCTGCTATTTTATTTATTTTCATAACGTTGATTATATGATTTCCCCAGATGGCAACAAACAGAACTTCTGCCGTTTGGTTCATATATGATGCTGAGAATATGTGAACCCAGAAGTGTATGCGAGGTATTGTTCACAGTAGACAAATCCCTCAGTAAATCCAAGAAAGCAAGGATGGGGAGGCATATTCTGAGAATAATCTGTCAAAAATGGAAAGCGAATCCAAAATACAAGTATGTTAGTCCAAGGAAGCATTCACACAACTAACACTATCCAATACACAGCAAAGTAGCAAATATTTGCTAAAAAAACTCCCAGTTCCCTTTACTACATAATGTACACACCCAAGAAATCAAGCTTGACGTGCTTCTAAAATGCTTTCCTGTGTAGAGAAATCCTTGTGTGAACAGAAAATATTGGCAGTAGTAGCATTTAATTGTACAAGCATGCATGGCTTAAGTAATGTGCATAGAGGAGCATACAATTTAATGCCATGTAATACTTTAAATATGAAGAGGCCACGCCAAGATAGGATGTGAAACACCAGAACCAAATTCAGTCCTGTGAAGTTTGGTTCAGTATAGAGTGATTAGGCGCTGAAACACTCCCCTAAAACATCTACAACTAGCCAAAGGCTAGTGAGTAGTAGTGCACGGGAAAGATATTTGTAATATTTTCTTCTTTCAAGAACAGTTACCATTTGTGCGATGTAATTTTACTCTAGGTATGCTTTTATCAGTAAGTAGTTTATCATAAATGCTGATTTTGCACGCTATTCATACACGAGCCCCTTCAGAACTGTTTTCCCCTGGCGTATTTATTTGCTGCATCTCGTATCTTTTCTGGGTTTTCTCTTTAGAAGCCACAAATAGTGTTGAAAGCCTAAGTGAATAAGAGTTCTGCAGGCTTAGTATCTATTACTTCGTGACATTGTTCTGGCTTCTGAACATTTATTTTTTTAGACTGAGAATAGACTCTGAGCGCATTATCTTCCCACAAGTAATTAAGGACAGAGCATCTACACCTTCGGTAACTCTACACTGGAGTTTGTATACTCCAAATCACATCCTGCTTATCTGATTCTTCACCGTTCCAGTACTGACGTGTATTCCACCATGTTTTGTAACTCCTAGAGACACAAATCAATAGTTGAAAGCAGGTGCGGAAAGGAAAGGCAAAGTACAAGAAAGTGTATTTTCCTGCACACTTCAACACACGGCTCTTTGGGCCAAAGCTGTGATGTTCTCTTTAATGTGTCCTCTGCTTCAGCTTCCCTGAGCTTCACCAGGTCTTTCCTGATCTCCCTTGGCCCTTTCTTATGGGAGGAGAGGAACTTAATAGCCAGCCTGTATGATTAATGATAATGAGGAATAGTATCAGGAAAAGTTATTAAATATCCCCTGGCATTTAAGTACTGACAGAACCCTTACTGGGGAAACACTAGTGATTATTTAATGAGGGGGGAAAAGAATGTCTGGCTGTGGCTCATAATCTAGAGAGCCTTAATTTATGTGAATACAGTTACAGGCTCATTACTCATCAGCAGAAGCAGCGAGTGCAGCCGCTTCTGTGTTTGTTTGGCAACACTCTGAAAATGAGCTAGGAAAGGGAAAAAGGAACAAGTGGAAACGGCAGCTACTTAACTGAAGAGACGAGGGGGTGGCGATGTCCACCTATGGAATCGCTATTCCAGTGATGCCAGGAGTGGCATACAAAAATGAAAGTGAGCAAGTGACCTTTAATGTCACAATCAACGTGAATTTCCTCTAGTACGTGGATTGTAGCAGACCTGTGCCCTTTGACTCAGTGAGTGAAGTATATGAACAAATAGCCAACAAGCAGCCTAAAAAATCTCACCTAATCTGACAGCAGTCAATATGTGGCTATATGCATCTGGATTATTACTGCAATCTGTCCATCCTCAGCAAGCAGCTAAACTTTGTCTGTATTTACGTTTAAAATTAAGCCCATCTGGAGAATCCCCAGCAAAATTGTGTAGTCTCAGCTGCTTGAAAGTGGATGGTTTTTCTTTTTAAGGGTTTCTGTTAATGAATGTATGTCATTACCAGCTCTAATCCATGCTGAGGAATACAGACCTGGAGCAGGGGGGGGGCGTGTTAGATTCAGTGTTTTTTAGCAGAGTCAGTAGTAGTAGGCCGAGATCTTAAATATCATCTTTTAACTTCCAGTAGTTCCCACTAAACCAGGATAGTCTAAAAGTGTAGCTTCAGTATCTTTCCAGCGCTGGATGCTTGAAGTGAGACTTGGAAACCTGTTGGATGCCTGCCTGGGTGTTTCTGCTTCATTTTGGTGTCCTGTCCTGTGTCACCCCCCGAGACGTATAATGCTTCAGCGTGTTTATCTTCATTTTTATATACTAATCCTAAACCTTCTTAAGTTGCTGATGCATACATGTGTTCAGCACTATAATCAACTGCTTAAACTATTTCCTAGATACTGTTGTACTATGGCATGTATTTACAATTTTTTTTTTTTTTTCCTTTTAAGTCTATGTCTTAACCTAACATTACCAGGAGATAGACGCACCTTTTTTTCCTTCTGGCTGGCATTTTTGAACAACTCTCTTTAATACCGAGCCTATATTTTAAGAACATTACAACGGAAAGAGCTAACAGAAGATGGACATACTCCAGAGAATGTTCTGACATTCAAAATGTAAGTTTAAACTTCTGTTAAACTTTTCTTCCACTGGTTCAACTTTCTGGTTTTCGTTGGACTAAATGCCACTTTTTTCCATGACAAAAACACCCAAACCCAGTCTTGTTCCTGCAGTAGTATTTCCCATATATGGATTATTCTTGCCCAGAGATTGGAGGGAAAAACCCTTCATGACTAGAATCCTAAAGCTTCCAGATATGGTATTAGTTTTCTCTGCAAGCCTAAAGGTCATTGGCATCATCTAGTTCATTACCAATGTGATCTCTTAATATAACAGCAATTAAGTGCTGTTCCCATTAAGGAGTGACGTGCTGGAGAATCCTTGTCTTCTCTACTCCAGTACCTAGCTGCAAAGGGAGACTTCTGCTGTTGGCCTGTTAGATAGCTGTGATAACAGATGAACGCCACTCCTTTGTGTTTCGATTGTAGTAAATGAAACCACGAGCTGTAAAATCTTTTAAATGAGGGGACCTTTCCAGCCTTGTGGTGCCTTTAAAGCCAAGTAGCCAGAGCGGTGCCTTTTCACTGGAGATCTATCCTGTTACTGGAATCCTTTCCTCCGACTCACTAAACCAGGACATCTTTCATACAGGGATAGCAAAAAGTCTTGGTTTTTTTGGATTCCACCTTGTGTTACTACTTACTCCAGCCATTCACCAACTGTAAAACTGGCTGCTTTTAGTCTTTCTGAATTAGAAACGCACTTAACTTTTTTTAAAAAAAAATCTAACTCAACCAATTAATTCAAATACCAAGATCTGCCTGTTTCTTTCCAAGTTAATTGGCGAGTCACTACCGGAGAAGCACTAACCCAAAATAATCTATGTAAACAAGAGTTGTTAGTCCTTTCACTGTTGAGGTCGCATACCCCAATATCGTATCTGCTCTGCAGTTTCGTGGTTTCCCGTAGAAAGAACTGGCTTTGGGTAAAGGAAGCTTCACTGCCTGATGGAAAGTTAACTGCTTGCGAAGCCTGGTGAACCCAGCTAGGAATAATTTCCTTGAACTCTGAGGAAATGCTGGACGTGAGCTCAACTTCTTGTTTTGCAACAAAAGCCATGTAGCTTCAACAAAGATGCCTTTCCCAAGTTCAGATTTGTATCCTTCAGGATATTCTCTTTCTTCCTCTTTCTCAGCGTACGTATTGAAGAACGTAATGTTGCCATTCTTCAAAAGAAGGGGAAAATATCTTAGCGCTCCCCTTGCCCCAGAGGTACTGTCTGCTCAGGAGGAGCACAAACTAGTTCCTGATCACACTCCTACTGCAAGTCATAAGAGGAAATGTCTTCCTAATACTTTTCAGGATCTATTAAAATAAATCAAGAAATATATATAGAAAAAGAAAAGCCCAGAGCAGTGTTCTTAACGTGCTAGAAAGCAGACTGAAAGGTGAGAGGGTTCACCTTTAGGGTCAAAGAAAATCAGACAAATACTGTCAGTCTTCTTCCCTCCCCCCCTTCCTCCCTCCCCCAAATGCTCAAGCGCTGATCAATACGCTGTTAACTAACCCTGAGGGAGGATTGTCACGAATGAATGAAACCAACCAAGCTGCAGCTCGGGCTGGCTCCTCTCCTCCTCCTCCCGCGCCCAGCGGGGTCGGGGCTCGGAGCGCTGCCCGGAGCCGAAGCGGCGCTGCCGCCGCTCTCCCCTCGCCCTGCCCGCAAATCCTCCTCTCTCCGTCCCTCCCGTCCCTTCCCGGCCGGTTCACTCACCCCGGGCACAGCAGGCGCAGAGCGGCACCGGCACCGGGCACGGACTCGCTGCGGCCGCGCTCCGGCCGCTCCCGCTCCGTGGCCGCGGCTCGGGGCGGGGCGGNTTTGCGGTGCCGGGGACGAGCTCGGCCCTGCCCCCGCCGCTCCCCTTCAGCCGGCGCTGCTGCTCCGCTCGCTGTGGATTTGCCGCCTTGTGTTGCCTTGCCTTGCCTTGTCTTGCCCCCCTTGCCTTGCCTTGTCTTGCCCCCTTTGCCTTGCCTTGCCTTGTCTTGCCCCCTCTCCTTGCCTGGCCTTGCCCCCCTTGCCTTCCTTCCCTTCCTCCCTGGTTCAAGCACAGCCGAGGATGCTGAACCCTGGCCCGAGCCAGGGTTTCCACCCGGAGTCACCCAGCCAGGAGCTCCACGGGGCCCCACGCCCCGGCTGTGCTGGCCCAGAGTGGAGCCCCAGTGTCCTGCAAACCAGTGCAGCTAGAGATTCCTTCCACGTGCAGCTGGAGAGCTGCCCTGAGGGGTGAGGTGGTTAGTTTATCGTGAAGGATCAGAAATCAAAGCCCACTTTGGGATCATCCAAGTGCTTGATGCAGCCCCTGAGCCATCACTCTGGCTCTGAGAACCGGTGCGTGTGCTTAAGTAGCTAGAAAGGTGACAGCTTCTTGTAGCGGAGCTGTCTTCCAAAACCAGGTTACACTCTGGAAAACCTCAAATGCAGAACAAACTGTTGCCTATCTTAGCCAAAAGGATTATTTTTGTGTGTGTGACTTCGTAGATCCGGTACATCTGCTCTGGATTAAACATACACGCAGATCTGTTGGGTTTTGTTGGGTTTTTCTTCCCAGAGGAAAGCAAAAACTTGCCATTTTTCACTCCTCTCTTTAAAATCGTCCTCATTTCCCTCTCGTATTCAAAAACGTTGAGAAATGTGCTGCACAAAACGCTCTGCGGGTTCAGATGAAGTGTTTTGTTACATCTTATGTAAGTCATAAAGAATTCGCGCAGTGATGTTTTTGCAAACAACATCGCTAGGCACTTAGTAACCGTATTGTCTGTAAAACTGGTGCAGAGTGATAAATTTTGCACAGTCCCCACGGGCTAGTGGGAAAAAGGGGAATACCTGTGTTCCTGCACTTGCTCTAGGAGAATAATATCCTTTGCCAGAAAGTCTGCCTCTATCAGTAATAAGCTGCTTTCTTGGTGCTACTAAGACAGTCTATTTCCTTTTGAATGAAGTGTTAGCTGTCCCGGAATTACAATAAAACCAATTTTTTAACAATATATGCTTGGGTCTTGTTCAGATCACCCTCTGGTGTAGGCTCCTGGTCCTGCAGGTGATCATGACAATCCTGTGCAAGAACCTTCTCTTTGTTGATGGTGGGAAGTACCTGAATTGCGCCAAGAGACCTTACACTGGAAAACGGTTCCACGAGAGATGAAAACCCTTTCGTGTTCATGCCTGTTACGCAGGTACTTAAAGAACAAGTTCTGTGCTGCCAGCTTAAGCCTACCCATTACCTCCTCGAGGAGATTGAGCTTCAGTTTTGCAGCAGCTTCATGCTCAGTCTCTTTTGCTCTTGTTTTGCCCTTTTTATTATGTGCAAATAGATTTTTAAGTAGGCTTCTTTGGGAAAACGCTGGAAGTCAGCAGTGTTTATAACTTTCCACATAATGCCAAGTTGCTTATTCACCTTTGGACCTCTTCCATCTGCTGGTTTCTGCAAGCAACGCCAGTGATAGGCTGGAAACCTTAAACCAGCACCGCAGCATTGCTAGGAGATCTTTCCGTCTCCCAGCAAACATGTGGGTTACACATACTGTTGAAGTCATCTCCTTTAGAATGGTGGGGGCTTTGTAGAAAGGTAGAAATTAGCATTTCCATTTAGATAGAAAGGACCCAAATAAATTATCCCTCACTACGTGTAATTGCTGCGGTTGAAAATGGAGACTGGGATGCCACAACTCCGAGAGCTAGAATTCTCCCGAGAAGGAGCTGGGTGAATAGACCTCTACTGTATCATGCTGTAGACCTCTGTATTTCTTCTGAAATTGTAAATCTTGTGTTGCGAGGCAGACAAAGCTACAAAGGGTATCGTAAACATATGGCTGTTAACAACTTCACGCGGACAGAGGCTTATTTTAAAAAGGAGAATTTCCTGAAATACTCACACAAAACTTGGCAGCCTTCTCAAACCTCCCGTTATTATAAACTCCCAACTCAGATGACTTTTGTTGAAGCATTCTTAGAGGTGGCCTTTCAAACAAACCTTGATGGGATTTCAAACAAACCAGATGGGTTGTGGTTGGTGATACGGAGCGGTGCTGATTTACACCACTGATTTGAGCTCGGGACAACTGAGCAACAGACAAATAACAGTACAAGTGTCTGTCGATGTTTGGGTTTAATTACACTTTAAGCTATCCGTTAAGTGGCCACAATTATTCTTGTTTTTAATTCTGCAAATAATTAAGACTTCAGAGTACTGCAAGCAATTCTGCAATTGCATTTTGAATGGCATTTACAGTTCTTATTACATTATTTTATTGCATGACTTATCCTAATGACCAAATAAACTGATCTCCCCATGAATATCATTAAATCTCTGCCAATTTTTGTTGGTGCCCGACATGTCAAAAGTAGTGGCATGTGCTAGATGGCTAAAACTTGTGTTGGACTTGCTTTGACAGCTGTTTTTCTGTATTTTCTTAGAATTTTCTTCTGTTGATTCTTCTGGCCACATGGAATCTTCAGCGATCAGCAAGTATTTGAAGAGTTGTTTTAGAGGTATCCCATGATCTTTACTACTTCTGATGCACCTAGACTATTAGGATGCTTATGTTCTGTATAACTCGATGTTTTGGAAGACCACTTAATGTCATTAAGGTCACTTAACAGTTTCTGATTTAAGAGTAGCCCATTGAGAGATGAGCTTCAAAATACTGAAAGCTTCTTTTACTATGGCAGGCATCCACGGACAGAAGTGATTGCGCAGAATTAAGGTTTAATTATGGTTTAACATTACCCCAGCCATGTTTATTTGCATGGTAAATAAAATTAGAAGCCTTTTTCTTTAAATGACTCAGCTCTTCAAAGTTTGGAAATATTTTCAACATGAAAATACAATGAATCCTGATTGGTTTTACTGATAGATTTAGATTTCCCTTTACCCTTCTTTCAGATGCTCCCCTTTTGAGTGCACTGGATGAATTCTTTATTATGTTATTTATTATTATAGTATTTATAAAGGATTTAGCCTATTTAGCTGATGGTTTCAACATAACTTAAATCAAATATCCACAGTATGAGCTTACAGACTGTTGACATGCATACTCCCATTTCCAGTGGAAATAAGAAGCTTTACTTAGAGTCTTAGGGAAACTATAAACAGCCTCTGGAGCCATTCTTCACAGTAGGACTTAAATAGCCTTAAATAATTATTTTTTCTTATAATGCCACTGATACCGAAATATAATATTACCACTCTCTTGTGTGAGCCTCCTGTGCCAATTCCCGTCTCTCTTAAGTGTCCGCAGCTGCCGTAAGGTCAGAGGTAAACAGAGCAGCTTTAATCCACGCAATGCTTGTGCTTAGACCAGCCCCAAACTAGAAACTCCTGACCATATTTTGCAGTCTTGCCCTCAGTGAGGCTGCTGGTTTGAGGATCTTCTCTACTCAGACCCTACACTTCACTAAACTTGTAAGTAAGGGCTTAATGTCTGTGGATTGGCATCTCTGACTGAACTTAATCAACAAGTTTCCATTTATTAGAGGAAGAGGATGGATGAGAGTGCAGCACAAATACAACAAAACTCAAACTGTGGCTTCTATAAATGTTAAAAAATGGCATTAAGTACTAAGTAAGTAAATTAAACCAGTCCTTGCTGGTATGATTCCAGAAATGCTTGGCTTCTGCATGTGCTCGCCTCTAGGGTTGGTGCTTTAACTCTTTATCTGCTTCTCAGGGAAATTCAGGATTCTCTTGTTTTTCCACTGGCCTCGTATATGAGGAGTATATCTGTGTCTTGTGGGTTTGGGTGTCTGTGGCCAAAGGTAGAGTCCTAATAGCCTTTTCTCAAGCCAAAACCTCTTCTGCTGCTTGTATTTAAAATTCATCTAGAAAGAAAGCCAACCAACCAAAAAACAAAACAAAAAACCCCTATAATTTGTCTCTGTGCTTCCCTGGTAAGAATTAACACCATCTGCTAACGTACAAAAATGCCTTTATGAGGATTTTACTTCACATCAATAAAGGTTGAGCGAAGAATAGTGGTGATATAAAGACATTTAATCTTTGTTGGCAAAATAAAATACATTCAGAAGAATGTCAACAGTTTAATAATATTCAAAGTAGTAATCTGTTCTCTGATTAAAAACCGTTGCTTCCCAGTAGTGTTTATAGTGTTATCTTTTCAGATGACAGTGTGTCCTGTAGCATGATAGGTCTGAATATTATTCTGGAAATCCCAGTAATTTACAGAGGTGTGTTTTGAAGTGAAGTGCCATCTGTGTTGTGGGGAAAAAACCCCTCTCTTTCCTGCTGAAGAATTTCAGAAAATTTCTGTTATCCTTTACATTTTTGCTGCCACTTGTTGTGTTGAAGTCTCATTTTGCATACCTTGGGTGCGCGTACAGCATAAATGGTCTTGTTACAATTCAGAAATCTCTTGTTCTGTTCGAAGCGCTATTCCATTGGAATATTCTTTATTAACAATTCTTATACTGAATTGCTACTGGAAGTACTTCTGGTAATAGTTCAGGTTTCTGGTGATTTGGATAATGACAAACATCATTCTGATGGTTCAAAAGCTGTCAGGTAAGGATGCTCTGAATGTTGTCACAAGCTCCTTGCTATTCTGTCGATATTATTTATTGGTGCTCATAGCTTGCAGCCAGCTAATAATGTATGAATAAAAGCCTACTTTATGGTCAAGGAATAAAATGTCAAACCTGTTATGTAGTTGTGTTACTTACTCACCTCTAGTTTAGACAACGTGAAGTTTACCCATTTCCAAAATTCAACAAGCGGAGGAGCTGACCAAATTTCAACTTGACTACGGTGAGATAAGGTAAAAAAGCCTGGAGGAGATGCTCTGTGTTCCACTCAAATTAAGTGTAATAGCCAGGAGATGTGGCTTTTTATTCTTAGCTGTGCTCTCTCTCACCGCTGTGTGCAGAAAACTCAATTAGCCAATGTTGTGGTTTAACCCTGGCTGGCACTTAAGTGTCGCACAACTGCTGGCTCACTCTCCCTGCTCCTGGTGGGATTGGGGAGAGAACTGGGGAGGCAGAAAAATAAAAAAGGTAAAACTCATGGATTGAGAGAAAGATAGTTTAATAGGACAGAAAAGGAAGAGAAAATAGTAATAATAATAATAGAATATACAAAACAAGTGATGCACAATACAGTTGCTCACCATCGTTTGATGCTCAGTCAATTCTTGAGCTGTGGTGTCCCCCAGCCAACTCCCCCCAGTTTATATACTGGGCATGATGTCATTCAGTGTGGAACATCCCTTTGGCTCATTTGGCTCAGCTGTCCTGGCTGTGTCCCCTCCCTCTGCATCCCCAGTCTATGCTGGCAGCACCAGAACCTGAAATACTCCTTGATTCTCTAGGAGGTGAAATTCTAGGATTTTTAGAACAATAAATTGATGCTGCGACATCCAGTTGCAAAATACACAGATCCTATGACTTTGAATACACTGATGTTTTTCTGAATTCAAAATCCTGACGGTTTTGACCATCTCTGGGATGCATCACTGTAATAAAAATGATCCTTTGCTACAGCTAAAAAAAAAATAAATGCTGTCGAGTTGTTTGTAATTACACTAAGTAGAAACAAAAACCTAGCTGGTCCTGAGAGTCAGGAGCTGTCTTTTTAATTGATTTAAGCATTTCACTTTGTAACCCTTACAACAGCAGTTCTGAAATATGATTAAAATAATGGATGAGCAGATGCATTTACACAAAAGCTGATAGAAAGTGAAAATAACACAGGTACCAACAATTTAAGGAAGAGATGTTAGACTGAAGCCATTCCCAGGTGAGAGAGTGTGATTGTGAGAAACATTTTCCAGGTATTACAGGATTTCTGAACCAGTGGAAGAAGCTGTGAAGCATTCTCTGCATCTTGCTTGTGGCACCAGGCAGGAGGTTACTGCTGTCATCTTGGGAATAAATTTGCTTGGGAACCGTTGTTCTCTTGAGCCAGTGGAGGAGATCTTCCCTCTTGACTGTGGCTGCAGAGCCAGTGTCTTCTGAGTCACCCTGTGATGGGTGTGCAGGGACTATGAACCAGGAAGCTGTAAAAAGCTTCTGCTGTCAGTCTGGCGTTGGAAATGGATTCCAGGGTTGCTGCTTCAGCATCGACTTATGTACCTGTACAAACACCCGCCCCCACACCCGCCCCAACCACCACCGCCCGTCCACCTCATCTCTTCTGGCTTTTGGAAAACATTGTTAGCAAAATCAGCTCTGCTCTGTGGTGGAGATACATTCCCTTTGCAGGACATTTGCTCCCTGAGCAGCGTCAGCTCTAACATAGAGTCCTTCTGAGACTAAGGACCTGGATGTGCCTCTGTTTTAAGGGTGAAAATATTTCTGCTTGCTTTGTTGGGATGGTCTTCATGTCTCATTGCTTGAAATGAAACGTGGAAAGGGGCTTAATTCCATTAGTTAGTTAGAACTCAGTTTTACTCTGTGCATTTTAGCATTTTGTCCTGGAACAGAGCAATAGAGACAAAAACAGCAAAGTTATGGATAAAATTACTATATAAATATGGAGTATTTAATACAGGGCCATTTTTTTCTTGCTGCCTATGTGGCCACTTAATATAAGTGTAATAAATGTTCTATCCGGCCCTTATGTAAGCGGAACAAGGGACTTTGCCTCTTAAGGACCGCTATAGTTTTACCGCACTGGATGGCACGATGAGTGTGAACCATTATGTTTATGATGATTTTTGAATGGTGCAATTGTGGCTTTAGTATTCTCTTAAGTAGTAAAATAGTAAAGATGGCTAGAGGTAAGACCGTTCCCTTTGCTAATCAGGCTATATTTACAATTTATTTATTTTTGGACAGCCTTAGGTTCTGAGAGACAAAGCACAGGGATGGAAATACAGAATTCCCTTTGTAGTTCCAACACAGTAGGCACGTCTGGGAAATGTCTTGTTTAAATGTAGGTTATTATTTTACCTGTCCATTTGGGTGGTCGGTCTGTCAGCACGTTGACATCAGAAAGTTATTTTAAAGTTCCTAAGAATAATGCCAGAAGTTCCACTCATAGTCTTAGAGGTCTGTGATGTGGTAAAAATTCCCTGGAAATCTCAAAATAGTTGTCTTCACGAAACACTTGAGAACTTGGCTGCTATGACTGTGAAACTGCATGATTTTTGTCTCATAGATTGTGACAGGCACTTATCATGAGAGAGGGAAATGAACTCTATTTTCTAAATACGTTCAGTGTTCCTTTATGCTTACAGTGAATGATTTATTCTGGAACGGGATAAAACAAAGTTGCTAGAGAATCTGAGCAGTAAAGATGAAACAACCAAGATAAGAAGCAGGCTTCTCGTCCTCCAAAGGACCATATTGTGTCACGAGGGTTGAATGTGTGTCAACCATAACCAGGAAAAGAAAAAAAAAGAGAGGGATGAAAGGGTGTGTTGACATTTTAAAGTGCCTCAGGTTGTGGAATAGGGAGAGAAGCACTGTGTTGAAGGGCAAAGGTAGTGTGTAATCATCCAGCAGGAAGACTCTCAGACACCCAGAGCTTACTAGAGGCAGAAAAGTCTTCTCGTTTCTTGTATTTTGTTGTCCATCTCCCAGTGGGTAGCAGATGTCACCTGAACTGAGGTATCATACCCTAGTCGCTCACTATCAGCTTTTGAAGTCAGAATCATGGCATCTCGTTTGCTTTCTGTGTTCTGTACAGTTAGGGTGAATGGAAACTCATTGAAATGGTGGTTGGAAGGAACCTCTGGAGGTCATCTAGCCCAGTCTCCTGTCCAAGTGGGACTAATGCCACTCCTGGATCCGGTCAGTAATGGCTTTGTTTAGCCAAGCCTTGAACGCTTCCAAAGATAGAGATTCCACCACCTCCTTAGGTAGATTGCTCTAGTGTTGCACTACTCTCCTGTTGTGAACTTTGTGAGGAAGCCAGATACTCAGGCACTTAACAGAAGCGATTACGGTGCAAGGCATTAAAAAGGGTTATTTGGTGTCTTTCAATTCATTCTGAACTTTACCACATGGAACACGTAGGGATATAAAGTGTAGGAACTGAATCTGTGGGGCAAAAGAAAATGACGTTACTTCCAGACCCTTCATCTTTTCTGTTGCTAAGGAACACCATCCAAAATTAAAAGATCACATCTATGATTAATGACAAATAAATTAAAACAATAATTCAATTTTCTAACACAATTAAAGTCAATTATTTCCTAATGAAAATATTTCCTTTTTTCCACACACATATATAGGTAGATGCCAACACAGTTCGTGTGTTCTGTTTTCTGCAGTAGAGATGAGACTAATTTTTTTTCAGACTGAGTCAGAGAATACAAGAAAATTTAGTTTCCAAAACCATGAAAGTGTTGTGCAAGTTTCTGAAAGGAGGAAACTAAAATTACATCAGATTTTATTTCTGATGTCTATGACTCTTAATTTTCTTTCTTCTCGTAGTTTTTGTAAAGACTGTTAACCAGTTTTAGGGAGGTATTTGTTTGGGGTTGGTTTGTGCTTGCTGGTGTTTGTCACCCCTAGGAATAGACTAGCTTTAATCACGTTTTTGGGAAGAGCGGCTCCAGCATGGTGGCAGGAAATAATTTGCATCTTTGCTATTGAGCTTCTAACTGTTGGCTTTACTGGAAACCTACTTCCAGAAATGCTGTGCTAGACTTCAGAATACTGTTTCCCACTGCATTTCTTTTTCTGATGCATGCCAACTCAACCATGGCTTTACGTTAGTATAATTTGCAACGTAAATGGTATTTCTATATGAAGTTAGGGAAGGATCTAAAGCACAGCTCTGGTGAGGAGAGGCTCAGGGACCTTGGGTTGTTCAGTCTGGAGCAAAGGAGGTTCAGGGCAGACCTTCTGGCTCTCCACAACTCCATGAAATTCAGGAGGTTGGAACCAGGTGGGGTTGGTCTCTTCTCCCAAGGAACAAGTGACAGGACAAGAGGAACCGGCCTCAACTTGCACCAAGGGAGGTTTAGGTTGGACATGAGGAGAAATTTCTTGCCCAAAGGGTTCCCCAGGCCTGGCCCAGGCTGCCCAGGGCAGGAGTGGAGTCCCCATGATCCCTGGAAGGGTCTCTAAGCCATGGAGATGTGGTGCTGAGGGACAGGGTTTAGTGATGCCCTGGCAGTGCTGGGGGAACGGCTTGACTCAATGATGTTGAAAGTCTCTTCTAACCAAAATGATTCTGTGATTCTGTATTCTTGTAACTAACTGTAGCTCGATGTAGGTAATTCCAAGGGTTTTAGCAATACTTGCTCATTGTTGCTGGTCCACTTGTCTCCGGGGATGAGTACAACCTAACCAGCAAAAGCACTCTGCTGTATTCTAGTTAGATCCATCTGCAGGAGATAGATATTTATGGTTGGAGCAGAAAGGTGAGGTGTTTTCCCACCACAAGCATGGATATCTAAGTGCTTTTTCAGCATGTGAAACACAGAACTCCTTCTAGCTACCGATAAGATCATATGAAAGTGCTCATAGGCCACCATCTGGTGCTTACATTTCAAAAAAATTAATTTAGTTCTGTTTCCTATTGGTGCTAGAAAATAACTCATGCACTCGCGAAGCAATCTGAGGGAATTGGTAAGCTTGAGAAAGGACTTTCGACAAGGGAAAACTGAATAGGTTTTAGATGTTTAGGTAAGTTATTGAGGTTGGGTAACTGTGTTCTGCTAAGGAAAAAGGAAGATTTTTATCTTCACGATAAAGGAAACTGAATAATTTTTTGCCTCGCTCTGTATTGAAGGAAAGTAGAGGAGAGAGGAAAATCCAATTGGTTTTCATTAGCAGGGTGCCAGTAGTAGGAAAGGAAATTATTTGAGTTCCTGAAGGGACTTGGAAGAGGTGAGTCTTAAATTTGGTGGTGTTGACTGAATTCCAGATGGGAAACTGAATGGCTTTCTCACATGAGACTTTTAGGGTTTTAGGGATGAAAAGGACCATGCAGTGGCTTCCTCCCCCTCCCAGCTTTTCTTCATGAAGGAGTTTCTGGAAAGTTTGTCGTCTTAATTAGTGCACGATAGTCTTTACCTCAGGAAGTTCAGCATAGAATGGATACATGCATGTCTACAATACCTATGAGATTGATACATACGTATACACACATTATTTCTGAATTATATATAATATGTAGTTAGTTATATGGACCAGACAGGAAAGATCCCTTATTTATGATGCGTTCTGTACTATTCTAAGATGTTCTCAGCAGGAAGGAGCAATGACTGGTTTTGTTCCCTGTAGAACATTGCCCACAGAGCCTCAGAGACTCATTTCATGGGATACTGGAGCTTAGCCATGTGTGAGAAATCGAATTCTGAAACTGTTTTACTCGTATGTGTTGAGGAGCCACTCTCCTGGTACCCACTGGAATGTGCTTCCCCTCTTTAATATAGATGGGATAATGAAGTTCTGTTTCTGCTGTCAAAAATCATGGAGGGAAAGGTGTGACATCATATAGCTTAGTGTGTGGGGAGTAAGAAGTAAAGAGATGGTGAATTGTTGCCATGAGGTGGAGCTCCATCAAATGATGGGGGATGTCTTGACTATTTCAGGTAAAAAATTCCACTGGGCTATAAACTAGGTACACTGTGCATGACAACTTTCTGCACTGACTCTACTTGGTTCCTGTCCTTTCTTACCCCTCAACACACACATACACGTGTGCACACATGTAGTTGTCTGTCCTACTGATTCACTGCTCCAACCTAAGCTCTGGTGGAAGCAGAAACTTAGGAAGATGAGTCTTCTAGTTTTAAAGTCATATTTAGTCTTCAGGAGAACAGCCAATATTGCCTTTAAAATTTACATCTGGCTCTAAATTTCACAAAGATTGTGACAACACAGTTTTAAGAGCACTTTTGATATTTCTTCTGCCAATAGCATAAGGAAAATGTCATTATATGAAAATTCAGTTTCAAAGCATGTCTAGACAATACCGGTATTTTTAAGAGAAATCTAGTGGGTGTCATGTAACTGTAACTGGATTATACTGGTTAGCATTTGGGCAGTGATGTTGGGATATCCCTGCTTGATGCTTCCTTTTGGTGTGTAGAACAGTGTGTAATTACTGATTCTTCTAGATCTGCTCATGTTTTCTTTTAGGAAGTCAGAAAAATTGTAGTTATGGTTGTTGTATTTTGAAAAACACGTCTTAAGACTTTTTGCCTTCTTTTTTTTTTTTTTTTCCTCAATTTTGTTTTATTTTGCATCTGTTCAACCTTTAGTTTACTAATATTCTGTAGATGATGTATGGGCTGGGGGACTAATCCTAATATATTTTGATGCCCAATCCTAAGGGTCTTGGTTTTGATGCCAGAGAATACATTCCTGATACTTCCTAGAATTCAGCCTTCAGATGGGTAAGGTAGAGCTACAGTGACTTGTGGTAAGAATGATTCTGTATTCTAAATATCTGTGGAGTCCTGAATTATACTGCTTCAGTAAAAAAAATAAAAATGTAGATTTAAGAAGGGAGGAAAAAAACTATAAACTGAGCGTAGTGTTGAACTACACAACCTCTCGTTCACGGAACAAAAAGGTTTTTCTTTTCTAGTAAAGCCAGTCGGTACTCCTCTGCATCCTGCAGCATTATGGGCTAAGATTAGGCACCTTCTAACCCTCTCAGTACCTTTCCTTGAGAAGGAATTGTTCTCTACACTGTCCTTTGGCTATTGTTATTGATTTGTGGGCTTTCTCATACCAAATAATGTTGTCGCATACCTCTTAGTGCTGTAGTCAGGATTGCTCAGATGTAATTGAGAATAAAACTAAACCCAGTGCAATTAGGCAGTAGATGGAGGAGGCACAAGTAGATGAGTAGGTGAGTGTATTTCAATAATTAGTCAAAGCAGAGGTCGAAATTTTATTTTTTTTCCCCTGCTTGCTCCCTCTGAATGAACTCTGTACTTAATATAAGCATCCATGAAGGAAGGGGATGACCCTAACTTCCACCAACACTGGGATTTATCTTTAGCGTTGAGTACTGGGGGAAAAAAAATTATAATTAAAATACATTAAAGGAAAATGATTGTTTATGAGTTATGGCAAAGAAGGAGCTTTCCGCTTTTGTTTTTAATGGACCTAATTTCTTTCTTCATCCGTTTGCCTTCCCATAATGACAATGGAGAAATTAGAGGAAGGAAGAATGATAAGGAACACAGAGGGAAATGAAAGCAAGAACATGTTGAATGAAAGCAGCAATAGGCTTTCAGGAGCAGAGTAAATGAAAACTGCAGGAAGCATGAAGGAATAGGAATATAATAATGCGTTGTGTTGACTAATGTTTGATGATTCATTCAACTTTCACAGTTAGTTTACAAATAACTGTAGTTTACTGGAAAGTGACAAATGTGCCCTATTTAAAGAGTAAGGAAAGAAAAAGGGATGAAAGAACAGAGAAAAATTGCTACTTTCTCATAATCAGAGACAACAACCATAAGCTTATATTCTCAATGCGGTTAGAAGATAAACTTTAAAGAGAGTCTCTCTAATCTTCTACTGTCTATACGCCTCCTGCTTTCATCCTTTGGATGTAACGAAGAGATATGATTCTGACCAGTGCAATTATGACAGTGATTCATGACAGTGATTCAGTCTTGTCCTCTCCGCACTGAGGCTCTTTAAGCAGAGAGGCGAATGCAAAAGATGTTGGTTTGCTCTTGAATTCCATTTGGCTGGGGCTGGGGCTGGGGGAAATCTTATTTTAAGAGGCTTGTGAAGTATAACCATCTTGAACAAGACTAAGATTAAGAATTTATATGAATGCATAACTAGAACTGAATTACTCTCCTACTTCAGTGATCTGTGGGAATTTTGTGTCCTTGCAGTTTATGTTTCTGTCTGGAGCATCAATATGGACTAGTTACTGCATTTTAGTGTACCAGAACTCCCCAGATACCCTCTCTGTGGATTAGCCCTGCATATCTAGTCTGATTCTTCAGACTGGCAGGTACTCAGTGGAGGTAGAGCCACTTTAAGAAGTAGCAACAAGCATCGTGGCTTTGACATTGCGAGCTCTGCCTCTTCTGTTCAAAAGCCATGTGCACTTTACTGGGAGAAGGGGGTATTTAGACTGCTCATTGCTCACATTTCATGGTTCTTCTAGTGAGAATTAGCTGCAGCGTACTCTGTAATGCAGAAAGAGAATAGTAAGTTGGCTTGTATTGCTTTACTGGGTTGAATTTAGACAAGTGAAGATATAATTTTCAATATTAATCTGGTCATTTTAGTCTCTGAGGAGACAAATCCACACGGAAGAGTGGCTGAAGACTTCATTTCAAGTTAAGAAGAAACAGTGCAGGGCTGTTTGTGTTTTAAAGCAAACAAAGCAAATGTTTGGTAGTAGGAGGAAATGATGGGCTGTCAGCAATATAAACAAAACCAGGCTGTGCTCTGTGCAGAAGTGGTGGATGCCACTGCTGAGCTGAGTCAAACAAAGGAATCCTAGAAAACCTGCAGAACTGGTACACACCTTGTACCATAACCTCTCTGTGCACTTGGACTTGGTGAAGGACTGGAACCAGAAGCTGATGCATTTGTTGCAGGGTCCATTATGTGCAGGTTGGAAGTGTGGGAAAGTCCAGCTCGTACTCACGTAGAGCTACCTGTGCTGAATTTTGTTCCTACAAAAAGTGACATGGGCTAAGGCAGCAAGTAGGTATGGGAAGGTTCATGGAGGAAAAGGTTGGCATGCCATGGAGAGACAGCAAGGCATTGCATTGCAGAAATGACATTGCTGTTCATGTTTTAGTCCTTTCTTCTCTAAGTTTCCACATAAATTCAACAGTGGAGAAAAGCATTTGAAGAAATGACTTTAAGGGATTCCCTGCTAATATTTACAAAGAGGGAAAATAGACAAAATCACGTGCAGGGATTCTCTTAATTGAAAATCTGGCTGAATCCTTAAAACCCCACCATTTACATATGGAGAGTATTTATTCATGTTTCAGTAAAAAAAAAAAAAAANNNATTTATTAATGTTTAAAAAAAAAAAAAAAAAAAAAGAAAAAAAAAGAAAAAGAAGTTCCTTCTATACATTCAGTTTTTCCTCTGTTCCTGTTCCTCCATCACTTAGCACATTTCAGTGAAAGCTTCACCTCTTGCTACCTCTTCAATGAGCTGCAAGTCTTGTAGAGAGAGCAGTCTACTGGCAGTGAGACAGTTTATTAAGGGTAAACATCTGAAATCCCACAGGATGAGGAGGAAATTGAACTCAAACCGCTGCCTTTCTCATAAATGTGTGTTAGGAAAGGCTCCTGCACAGCCCAAGATATGAATAGCACCTCATCTCCACTGTATTCAGGAGACTGCTGACCTCTTAGTGTGTGTTAGTGCTGCGCTGTCTGCTGGAGCAGATACTGCTGAGAGCCTGGAGGATCAGTTGCTTGGTTATGTCCTCGCTGGACTCAGCAGGCAGGTGATGAAGTGCCCAGAAAAGGATCTATGACATGTCCACAAAGAGCTTGTGGCATCTGCAGAAATAAATTAGCAAAAGGAGAGGCATATACCTAGTTTAAAGCAAGCAAAAGGTGAAAAAGGTTTTCATGAACCAAACATTTTAACCTAGAACTGAATTGGACCCAGCTTCAGAGCCTACAGCCTGGGTGGTGACAACAATGCTAACTTCAATGTTTATAATTTCATAGTAACTTGCAATGGTAAAAAAAAGTGTATTGACTTGTTTTTTTAACAGTAGGAAGATTGCAGCTCTGCAGTTCAGGAGAATAGACTTTGGCCTCTTCAGGTATCTGCTTAGGATGCTCAATCCAGAGTCCCATCTCTCCAAGAGGGAAGAGGAGTAGATATTGTCTACCTTGACATCAGTATGACTTTGGACACTGTGTCTCCTAAGATCCTCACAAAGAACCTGATGAAATATGGACTGGATGAGCAGACAGGGAGGTGGACTGAAATCTGGCTGAATGGCCAGGCTGGGAGTGTGGTGATCAGTGAAAAGTCTAGTTGAAGGTGTTAATGAGTGGTGCTCTCCAGGGGTCAATACTGTGTCCAGTCCTGTTCAACATCTTCATTAATGTTTTGGATGACGGGGCAGAGCGTACCCTCAGCAAGTCTGATGGCACAAAACAGGGAGAAGTGACTGATATGCCAGAGGGTTGTGCTGCTATCTGGAGGGACCTCCACGGGAGACTTTGGTTGACAGGAACTCATACAGTTCAACAAATTGAAGTGCAACATCCTGCACATGGGGACGAATCATGCATCAGTATATGCTGGGAGCTGATCAGCTGGAAAGCAGCTTTGCAGAAAGGGAACTGGGGGTCCTTATGGGCAGCTAGTGGACCATGAGCCAGCAATGTATCTTCTGGCAAGGAAGGTTAATGGTATCTGGGGCTGAATTAGGAGTGTTGCCAGTAGGTTGAGGGAAGTGATCTCTCTTCTCCACTCAGCACTGGTACGGCTACAACTGTGTCCAGTTCCGGGCTTCCCAGTGCCAGAGAGAGAGAGGAAGAACAACTGGAGAGCGTCCAGTGAAGGTCTGCTAAGATGGTTAGTGGACGGGAGCTTCTCTTCTGTGAGGAAAGGCTGAGAGAGCTGGAAGTGTTTAGCCTAGAGAAAAGGCTCGGTGAGAATCTCATTGATACAGTTAAATATCGAAAAGGAGGCAGTAAAGAAGATGGAGCCGGCCTCTAGACGGTAGTGTCCAGGGACAGGAGCACTGGAACAGGCTGCCCAGAAAGGCTGTGAAATTTCCATACTCAGAGATGCCATTTAGACGTGGCCCTGGGCAACCTGCTGCAGGTGACCCTGCTTGAGTATGGAGTTGGACAACACGACCTCCAGGGACCCCTTCCAACTTGAACTAGTCTGTGGATTATTCCAATCAGACTTTTCTTGCTTTCATGTTTAAATATATTGAATCTCAACTTAATTTGAGTTTTGTAACCACTTTGAAGAAGGTACAGCTGAATCTCTGCTGGTAACTGCATGGAATTTCTAAGCAGCCCCAGAACAACTGCGGAGAACTGGCATTTAAGTGCAACATAGGTTAAGAATTGTTATGTAGCGACTATTATTTCAAGTAACAGTGAAATATATATGGCAGACAAGGCATTTTGAAAGGTCCTTTTACATAAGTGGTGATGTTAAAATGTTAATTAGCTTGTTACTGTCAAATCTGAAGACTACTGGGTAAGTACTCAGCAGATGTTAGGGGTTCACATTTGTCATTGTGACTCTCCAGTTGGTGCTACTTCTGCTATGTGTTAATGAACTAGAAACCTAGACAACGGGATTAGGAATTAGTATCACGCTTACGCTGAATGTCAGATCAAGACCTTTCCAGTTTCGAGCAACCTAAGTATCACCTTGAAATACAGGGGTGGAGGGCGGGTGGGATCCAGCAGCTTTAAAAAGAAAAAGGGAGGTTATCTCAAGGTTAGTTAGTATGAGACAAAATTGCATTTGTACCATCTCTTCTCTTGAGTCCCTGTCTGGTTTTGCTAGGGATCCATTATTAAAATTCAGAATTCTTTAGGTGCATTCACTAAGGCGTTGGAGTTCCACGTAGGTTTTGTAATGACTTATACTTATTTTCAGCTGAAACTGAAAACGGTTCTTTGGACTGAAGGAAACAATTGATCTCATGAAAGGCATGTTAAAATGGTGGGGTTTGCTGCGTGCCAGGTATCGCTGGTGAATAACAGATCCCTCTATCTCTGTTCGCTTTCAACAAGGGAACTAGGATCACTCTTTATCTCTCAAGAACATCCACAGAAGATATCGCGGGTCAAAGGGGAAGTGTGTATGTCATATCTGTTCATTTGAAGAATGGCAGAAACCAAACAGCACTGTAACTGCGGGAGCTGGTTGAGTGGTAGCCTATGAATCAACAATGTTTCCTGCTAATTATTTTGCACCAGAGGTCATTGTAAAACTGTAATAAAAAGGAGCCTGCAATTTATCATCCTAGGAGTTATGTTATCAGTAATTATAAAATGCCCTTTATTGGAATGCCACGGCAAGGTCCTATCAATCTAGCAAGCATTACTGTGCCGTCCACTTAAGTATCTGGAGTGATTGACTCTGAGTAATTTGGCTGCATTAGAGGTAATTGTACTACAAGAGAGCTGCTCCCGGGCACTGTTCCATCTCTGTCTGTGGTGAGTATATAGCAAAAAGGCTTATTATGTGTAGGAAGTGCCACCTACCACTGCCCAAGTTGGCTTGTTTGGCTGGTTGGGGGTGGGGTTTTTGTTTGTTTTTAGCTTGACATTGGATTTTTTCTCATTCCTTCTACTCATATGTACTAATCATGTTAGCAGTAGTTAATATGCTTATAGTGGTAGTATGCTTAAGGCTGCTAGTGCCTTAATATACTTTATCTTTTAATAAGCACCCAAACATCTTCGCCGAGAAGAGCAGGAAAGGGAAGTTAAAGGTACTGTGTTCTCCAGGAGGCAGATACTGAATACCAGGCTATCACATCAGTCGCTTGCCTGCCTGCAGGAACAGCTATCTATGGGTGTAAGATGGGTCCCAACAGTGAAGTCACTCCCACCATTTTCAGGATTCTTTTAGGTCAATGTTGGTGTGATATGAAACACATACTGTGGGTTGTTGCCTATGATTACGATGAGAGTCATGGTCTGAGGTCATTAGATTTAAACACTGAATGTGTGAAAATACTCGTCTGGGGTGAAACAGTCAGAAAAAGAATTTAAGGTGAACTCCCATGGTTGGGCTTGTGCCCTCGCTGGTGAGCTGTTGTACGTGGGTAAGTGACAAGGGGTAAGTTCCATTTTAGGGAAGGAGGAAAGCAGTATCATATTTTCCAGGCTTTTGATGAGACTGGTTTTGTCTGCTGCTTCACATCTACAGCACTGAGATAGAGCTGGCGGGTTTGTGACAGAGTTCAACTGAAAGTTATTAACTGCTTCAATCCAAAGGCCAAAACCAGACCAGAACTGCTCTGGCCCAACCAAACTGTTAGAACTAGGCCTCACACTCATGATGTATTTTAGCTCCTAATTTCTCTTTAGGCTCCCAATTTCCTAGAATAACTAGTTTATTGATTACAAAGCCTAGGGAATGCTGCTAAGAGCTATCCCTGGTTTGAGTGGGATGACTTTTTCAGGTTAGCTGGATGAAGGTTGAGCCAAGGCACTGGCAGACAACTCCCACTAGCTGTGAACAAGCTGTGAGGGGTAAGGATAGTGTTGAAGATGTGGTGGCTGAAACTTCAGCAGTAGCTTCAACACCTTCAAAGCAGCTTTATAATGCTGTCTTATTTCTGTGACCACTCAATTGCTGTTATCACCTATGTGGCATTGACAACCATTCCATAGTCACCCTTTAATCTTTCTTGAATATAATATCTTGATATTGTTGAGAATAGTGAAGTATTTTCTCTATGAAGTCTAAGAAAATGGTATGACTTTGATAGTACACCTTGGTACAGTGGCTGATGTCTGGCACTGAGCTATGTGTGTTCTTTGGAGCAGATCCTAGTTCCCCTTCAGATCACCTTTGAGGAGAAGTACGTTCCTTGAAGGAAAGGGATCAGGAATGTCAGGCCAGCTCCCAGAATCAACTTTATCTTCTGAAGATGATGCAGGATGTAAATCTGCTCTCAGGTGAGACTTTGAGTAGTAGTAACACTAATAATTCAATATATAATAATATATAATGATGTATAATGGTTCAAACTTGGCAGAAATGTAAGCCCAAATTAAACAAACAAACAAACAACATCCTCACACAATAAACCAAACCCCCAAAAGACTGGCCAAGATAGATTGATGGTACCAAGAGTTAAAATTAACATGCCTGTAACTTCTATTTAAATCACTCAGTGATGTCTTAGATTTGTTTATGACTGGTCAAAAGCAAATCCAACAAAGGTAACCAAATGTTAACTTGGTCATATTTACTCAAATAAATTAATTTGCTCAAATATTTTCTCGAGAGGAAAAAAAAAAAGGTATTAAAGCAGCAAAAGAAATTTGCTTTTACAGCTCCAGCAGATGTTGTTGAAGAACTTTGCAATTCCATATTCCTTACAAGACAATCCACAGTGGGCATTCACAGAATAAGTTTCCGTTCTGTGTGCTGCAATGCCAGTTTGCACCACCTATGTCTGCATTTTGAAGAATTTCTATAGAATTCCTATGGTTCAGACAGCAAATATAAGATGATGAAGATAATGATAACACTAGATGATGGTTTCTTTGCTCTGATTCTCATCCAGGTGGATGAGTAGAGCTTTACAACTGGGTTGCATCTTGGTATCTAGAGTTACTTAGAATGAGATGAACATAGAAATGATTATACTGCTGGAGTCGGGCTATGTGAGTTGCCTTGGGGACTGGCCTTCTGTGATACTAAAAATATTCTACCAAAAATGTTAACAGAACGTAACAATTTAACATCAATTGCAACATAACCTAAAGGAGGCACTTGCAAAACCACAATTCAAACAAATATTTTCATTTAATTTAAGCAGAATGTGAAAGAATTACAAAAGGAATGAAGTTGATGAAAACTTGGTTTCTGATTCATGAATGCAAGGAATTATTTCGTTGTTCTGGGAGGTGTTGATCCCCTTACTGACAGCACAAACAGGATGTGCTTGCAGTCTATGCAACTCTGTTGATTTTGACCAGGAAATAAAGTCAGTGCATTTGGCTTCATGCCACATTGTCTTATTTTCAGGATGATTTCTGCAGTCTGGATGGGAAATGGAACCAAGTTGTAATGCTGAATGAGAATAATGAGTTGGCTTGGGGTGGGGCAGGGGGATGAGGAGGCATTGTCTAGCAAATAGTAGTTCTAGAAAAAAAGATAAAACTGTTTTCCAGTAAAACAGTTTTTAGAAAAAAATGGTAGAGTTGCCAGTAGACAGATATTTATGGTTGTTACTAGGTGGGGCACAGGACATTGTAAATGAATGCACTGAATGAGAGCTCAGGTCTAATTAGACTACAATACCTTACAAGAGAAGCTGGGAGCCAAGCTTAATTCACTGAGCTTCTGGTTTTGGCTTTGGATCATGAAGGTAATGAAGGAAAAGAGAGCCTCAGCCTCAATAGGATATAACAATCTGGAAGTACGTGGGAATAATTGCCAACATTACAGAATACGAAGTGGTGTTATTTAACAGTCTTGTTCAGACTGATAGCTCCAGTGGGGCTAAGCAACGTGGGACAAACCCTGTACAGGAGCAGACTGTCTCCTTTCTGAAAACTTCAGTCACCTCAGAGCTCTGTTGGCACCAGCAGCACCCCATCCGTCACAGGTTCATGGAATTGTGAGCTGACTGTTCAGCTACTGCTTCTTCTCAAGCTGGGACAGAACCTCTTAAAGATGACGCTTTGCTTATCTATTGAGTAAATGTTTTCACCAAACCCTGAAGCTGTTTATTAAGATTTGTGGAGTATGGGAACATGTTGCTTTTGTCACTCTGCAAAAGATGCCTGAGGGGACACCCTTCTCCCATGACCACAGATCCACAGGCATTTGCAGCATAAGACTCACTCCTGCATGGTGATGTGCTGCAAATATAGGTTTGTTTAGCATGGGGACTTCTCATGCCTGATTAAACTGCCACACTATTCTGCAGGCTTCAGTGGTTCGGGGGCTAAACTTCTCTGTGATGCTTCCAATAGAGAAAATTGTGTTGCTTGCAGGTGCCATCGACGCAGACTATCTGTCCATCTGTTCTCTTAAATGTGATGCAAAGCATTCTCTCTTCTACTTATTATTTCTCTTTTAGTGATTTATTATTTCTAATCTCAGCAAATAGATATTGGTACAATGGAAAGTAAATGAAAGAGACAAACAGGGAGTTCATAGTTAAGACAAAGAAAGAATAACACTCTTTTTTTATGGTAAGTACCAGCTTGAAGGTGATCTGGGCCCTCAGGAGTACATTAAATAAGAATGATATTGTGGCAGAGAGGCTCTCGCTGTAACTAGGATTTAATACATGATTTATTTTTTTGAAACCTTTGAAGTGCATTAAATGTCATTTTGTTTTATGCACCCCAGATCTTAATTAACTGATGTAGTGAAACATAGGAGTAGTTTAATGTTGGATATGATTCTAGTCCAGTAATCTCTAAGAAATGAGGATGAGTAGGATGTCAAAATAAACTACAAGTCACTGATTCTAAAGTTGTGTGTTACAAATTTCAGGCAGAACGCTGTTAAAGTGGATCGGAATTGGAGCCAGGCCAGAATTTAAATTTCTAGTTTGGAATTCACTCTCGTCTCCACCCTGCTTTCTCTGGGAGGACAGGTGCCTCAGGCCCATGACCCTGCTCCCGTCATCAACAGGGATTTGGTCCCTTCCAACCCCTAACATTCTGTGATTCTGTGATCTACAGCCCTGGCTTGGGCAAATGTCTTGGATTTATAACTCTTTCTCTGCTGCTTTTCAGTTTTTCCCAACACACAGACCTATTTTCTCTTCTTTTTATTTTTATTTTTTTTTATTCTATTGTGTACATCGTATTTCCTTTCAAGCAGAATGACCTCCCAGCAAAATGAAAAGATGGTAATGGTACAAATAGACGCACACGGGCTAATTTTGCAGGTAAACAAGCAAAGACCAAGTCATATTGGCTTTTGTGTTAGCTTTTGGCAGGAGGTCATGTAGTAACTGCTTATGGAGGGCCTGAACCTGATGTGCTGGCCTGTGCTGGACACAGAGCTTCTGTATCTTTGCTAGATTGAGGAATTCGTGGTTGTGTGCGCCTATGTTGCAATTGTACCTTTTTATAGCTGCATAAATTTGCTTCAAGTTTCTAGGCCAATATGCATCCAGATGTTGTTTTTCATGAAGTACATGCGCTTTGGATTTGGTTTCATAGCTGAGAGCGTGCCTAGACTACCACATCTGTATTAACATGATATTAGGCCATGTTTTCAGAGGTACTTTTCCATGGTCAAAATCCAGTGAATTACCCTGTGGCACTGGAGCTCTTGACTTCCCTTGAAACTTTGCAAGATCTTGTAAAAATCCATTCACTTTGTAGTCATCTGAATATATCTTTATGTGTGGTTTCCTTGGCCTCGTGAGAATTCAGTAATTGAAGTCCACGTGTCTTTTCTCTTTCCATTATATCAGTATCTGTCAGGCTGTTGACTGCACGGGCAGCCAATATTCACAGCAGCTTGATGGCATTACATTTTCAAACCTCGCTTCAGCAAAAGTCTCTGCAAATGAGGCAGCTGCAAGTGAGGGATACGCAAAACACTACTCCTGGCCTTCCGTGGCACACGGGGACATGAGCTTGGGCCTTTGCATGCACTGACCTGTCTGGCTCTCAGCCAAAAGCATCCTCTCTGCTCATTGCATGAATTCTTTCCCACTTCTAGAAAGTGTGATTTTATAAATATGAAACTACATCTCTTTGCTGAAAATCCAAGCAAGTTTCATTAGTTGTCTCAAGTTTTCCCATATCAAAAAGTTTTAGCTATTTCTCCTCAATTATAGGGTGTACATATTAGGCTGGCTACCGCAGTGGTCTGGGTTGGTGAGGGAACAAGCGGCGTGACAATCTGAGGTGAGCTAAGGAGCCCAGGGGAACCTAGAGGCACAAAGGGTGAGTTAAAGTGTCTGAGCTCCTCACTGCTTCGCTGCTCACTGTGATACGTGCTGTGCTCTCCATGGCATCTGCACTGAATGTGTGTTTTAAGGAGCACTGTTTGCTTTCCAGTTTAGAATCAGTTGCAGTGTCCAAACAAAATAGCTTTGATAAAAGATTCTGTGACGTCAGGTATTCAGTGACCCACAACATTTCTCATTCCTTGCTTGTTCTAGGGTTGCTGACAGTCCGTGAGGCTGTTCTGCCACATGTTCAGAAAGATTTATTAATGTTCTCTTGAGAACATCTTAGAGCTCTTTTATTTCATTTTCCATGTCTTATGGCAGTAATTTATATTAGACATCTCCCAAGCTGTGTAGGGAACTTCATCCTAGAGAAGAGGAGGCTCTGGGGAGGCCTTATTGTTGCCTTCCAGTATCTGAAGGGAGCCTACGGGAAAGCCGAGGAGGGACTTGTCACAAGGGCTTGTAGTGACACAGGACGAGGGGTGATGGCTTCAAACTGGAAGAGGGGAGATTTAGATTAGTAATTAGGAAGAAGTTATTCTCAACGAGGGTGGTGAGACCCTGGCCCAGGTTGCCCAGGGAAGCTGTGGATGCTCCATCCCTGGATGTGTCCAGGGCCACATTGGAAGGGGCTGTGAGCAACTTTCTCTAGTGGGAGGTGTCCCTGCCCATGGCAGAGGAGTTGGAAGCAGGTGATCTTCCAGGCCCCTTCTAACACAAACTGTTCTATGATCCTATGAACTTGTCTTTTATTTAATTTATAGTACATTGCAGCTATAGTATTTGCCCTCATGCCACAAAACTGGTGTGTAGAAGTTTGGAGCTACCCTTCTATTTTGGGGTATTTGTTTTGCATCCTGCTTGTGTAAATGCATCTGACTTCTCACAGACCAGAAGATAAGTCTTGATTTGTTCCCAGAGTAATTTCTGTAGTATCCAGCCAATTATCTCTTTCTCAAATTCTTTATCCTGAAGACGTCAGTCATGTTGCATAGGTGACACTACGCATGCTGTGTGTATGTATAGCTGTATTAAAAGTAAAGGAAAAGGAAGGAAGAGGAAAAAACCCCTATTTCAGTAATGTGAGTTTTATTTTCATAAACTGCTGCCCTGTGGCTCTGGAGACACAAATGCTACCCTACTTCACAAATTTTAGAGGGGAAAAAAAAGTGTGAGAAAAATAACACAAGGAAATTCTTGGAATATTCTTTATTTCAGTACAAAAGTGAATTTATGTGGGGAGGAGGTTATAAATAGCAAAAGAAAAAAAGAGGACTAATTTTTTAGTGCAATCAGCACAGTAAGGAATAGTGACTTGACAACAACAACAAAAAAGGATCCATTTTCCTTAAAAATTGGTATCTCTTGAGAAGATACTTGAAAAGATTAGGAATGTGGGTGTGTGATGGTGGCTGGACAGATGAAATGGGAGCAGCTTGTGTCCCTTTTGTACCTTCAGCACGAGTAGGTGTTTCAAGTCTCATGATTTCAGTGGTAGGAGTAAGGAAACTGTGAAGTGCTGCTCCTTATCAGCAGGATCCCAAAGGCCTTGAAGATCCCTTGTGAGACAATACGTCTCTGGAGGAGTTCTGGCAGCAGCAGCAGTGTCAGAATGGTGCTAATTATTTTTCTGTGCTTCATTTTCAGCTGATTGTATACAAACCACCTCAGTTTCTGAAATGCCAGAATGCCTACAAAAAGTGAGATTGGAAGAAGGATGGTTGGATCCTAAAACATCGCACTGATGTGCTACTTTTGTCAGTAAGGGGTTAACAAAGGTTTGACTGCAGCTTCAGCAGGAGTTAAATTGGAGGATGTGTGATGGTTGGACTTGATGATCTTAGAGGTCTTTTCCAACCTTAATTGTTCTATGATTCTATGTGCTGCAGCAGGGCAGAGGTGCTACATGCAGAGGTGAGGGAGCCTCCAAGAGAGTGACCTTTTGTAGAGCCTTTGGGAAAATGGTCTGTACATCAAAGGTAGAGGAATGTGAGGGAAAGAAAAGAAAACAGAGGTCTGTGGAGAAGGCAGGTAAGAAAAAGCAACAGGGTCAAGAAAATCGGCATTGGTTGCTTTGCACAACGCTGCTGAGACAGGGAGCAGCGTAAGTTTGTCTTTTGGTGTGCTCTGTTGGTGTCATCTGCAGCTCAAACTGGTAATTAGATGTCTCCAAAACATCACTAGAAGGGTTTGATGAGACAGTTTGAGCAGGAAGTGTCTGCACAGGTAATGAGCAGAAAAATGTCAAATGTTCTAATAATTTCTAACAGGTTCACAGAGAAGCTGCTCGTCAGAAACTGTTATTGACAGAATTACATTAGCCAGCCAGAGTTTTCGTAGATAAAAAAATGCTAAATGTTTAATGCTTGTGCTAATTACAACCATTGAGAACAAAACAGTTTGTGAGGCTGCAAAGGATGGAGTTTAACTTATTTCATTAGAAAGTAGAGCCTCATAGGCAATTGGTTAGAAGTCGTTGTTCCTTTCTAAATCCAGACAGGTAGGAAAGAGAATGATTTTTTTGATTTTTTTTTTTCACCCATATACTGTCTTTTTCAAAGTAGAGTCCTGCTTTAAATATCTGTATATTTGTACAAGTAAATACATATAAATACATACAAATACGATGCTTTTTGGTGTTTTATTTAAAGCATGACTGTAATTTGAAAATATGTATTAAAAATAAGTGAGAGAAAACTATTTTTTAAAAGCCCTCTTTAGACAAGACAGTTCAGGATTTAGATGAGGAGTTACATATTCATTTCTTGTTGTTACAGTTGGGAAGTCAAGGGAGAAAAGCATCTATACATGGATATAGCACATTTTCACCTTGCTGCTGCTTCCTTCCCCATCTGCTTTACCTCCTAACCTAAACTGCTCCAGAATGGATGCCTTCCTGGATGACAAATGTCCCTGTATGATGGGGTATAGATAGGAAATCTGAGCTGTCCTAACAACCAAGATCAAGAAGAAAGGAAGTAAAAGTAGTAAGATTCTTGAGCTCTGAAACACCTTCCAGTATGTGAGAGAATGAATCTAGGTCCTCCTCCTATGAGTTTTGAACAGGTAATTCCGTTGGGAGTGTTTGCAGCTAAAAGCAATATTTTCATGATGTTGGATGATGGAAGAATCTGGCTCGTGATGTGGAAAACCTTGAAGAAGAGCTAGTGCTAATTGCTGGTGCCTACAGGATGGTTTCTAAAAATGAAGAACTCTATTTTCTGCCTAGTTTGTCCTAGGAAGTATTTTGGGGAAAAAAGAATTGAGATCATGACCTTTGTTTAATGTAGCTACATGTCCTTTATTTCTTGTTCGACTGTGTTTTCCGGTGTTCATGGTTACTTAATAATTAAACAGGGCATTACAGAAATCACTCTACCATCTGGTACTTGTTTACAAGGGCATATTATTCCTCCTGACAACTTGGTTCTTCCAAGTTCAAGAAATAGTAACACCTTCTGGTGCAGTTGAAGAAAAACCAACTTGTTGATCTTTTATATAGTCGCTATAGAAAATTAGTGGTGACAACTCAATAGTTCACTTCTTTATGGAGTGATCCAAGGACTATTTCAGAGGCTAGTTTTGCCAAGTAAGGTGGTAAATATTTTTATTCATTGGCTTATTTCTGAGGTGGTGTACACCTTTTGCTAGGAAAGGAAACTTTATCTTTACCCTCAGATGAATTGTGTATTTACGGAGTTAATCTTATACTCTAACTCTTAGCAGACCTATGAGCTTGAGATGTTAAAACTTGTAATTGGAAGAACAATTAGCTGATATCATTCTCCTGGCTTGAACTTCTGGAGCTGTGATGACAAACATATGGGCAATTGCGCTGCAAGAATCTTGCAATCTTTAGTGCCTGGATATTATTACAGGGATATATATTGCATGACTGGCAATTGAGATATGAGTAGGGCTGATAATCTGAACTCCCTCTGAACATCTGTGGGTGCAGCAGTGACGATGTAGGGCACCATTGCCACACTTGCTCATCTGAGACCCATTCCAGGAGCTCCCTATCCCACAGCTGCTGTATAAATGTCATAATACATCCTCTGATAGGGTGTATTTGCATTTACCTTTTAAGGACAAAAAGTTTCATTATCAGTGCTTAAAAGAAAGATGATCTTCTACAAGATTTGTTGATGAGCCAGGGGGGAATAATGTTATCTGTTTGTCCTGAAGTTTTGATGAGAGCTGGCTTTAATGTGGAATTTTGTGGGTTTGGGAAAATGCCTATGTTACTCTGAGGAAGCATACAGCATGATTCTGAAATGTTTCTTGAAGTTTTGAAAAAATCCTTCTTAAATGGTTTAAATACTGCATATTACTTATTTCAAAGAATGGTAAGGTGATGTAAAATAATAATTTCAGTATTTCAGAATTAGTTTCAACAGTCCTTGAAGCGAAGTTTTTCAAACTTAAAAACCACACCAGTTCAGAAGTTGGCTTGATAAGAAATGATTTTGAAATCTCTGCTATCTTCAGAATGAGTCTGCTTGCTGCCTGCTTCTGCTACCTGGATATCTGTGTTTTTAATGGTAAGTTAACATGTGTAGAATTTGGATTGGACACATAAATGGCCAGATAGGTACAAACTCTTGCTGTAAACTACTTCTAGACTCTAACAAAGGATAGGAAAACAAGCCATGGTACTGTAATTAGAGTTTTCATTGCAGCACCCAGTGCTTGTCAGTCTTTGGATGCAAGATTTTGCAGGTGCAAGTCTTGACAGGGTTTTCAAAGTCACTGAAGACAGTATTTCTTGAGATCTAAATTGTTCCTCTTCCACCAGTCTGTGATGGGTTTTGATGGTCTGTGCATTGCTGCTTCCTGCACAGTCAAGCCCATTTTCACCTCTGCTGTTGTTAATGGTATGGGAAAGTTATTCTGCCTCTCTAATGAAGGATTCTGCCTCTGCTTCATCTTTTAACAATCCCATTTTTCTATGTTAGACTATATTTCTGAGACATATTTATCCCCTCTGGGCTGTCTAGTCAACTTGCACCTTCCAGAATTGTCTGACATCTTTGGGGAGAACAGAGTCAAAATTAAATAACAGGTTTTACAGACTGTGCTCTTCTTTGTACATTGTATGGTGATCTTTACCTTATTATTTTTTTTTACCATCTTTATCATAAAAAAAGATGGAGACAATCTTTTTAGCAAGGCTTGTTGTGATAGGATAAGGTAAACTAAAAGAGGAATATTTAGACTAGAGAGAAGAAAGAAATTGTGTATGCTGAGGGTGGTGAGAGCCTGGCCCAGGTTGCCTCGAGAGGTGGTCGCTGCCCCATCCCTGTCCCCATTGCAGGGGAGGTTGTTGGGGGCTCTGAGCAACCTGCTCTCGTTGTAGATGGTCCTGCTTCCTGCAGGGGGGTTGGATGAGATGACTTTTAAAAGTCCCTTCAACCCAAACCAGTCTATGATCCTGTTATATTCAAAACTTGACTGGACAAAAACCTGATCTATCTTCAAAGTTAGATTTTACATTGGCCCTATTTTGGGTAAGGATTGGACCAAATAACCAGTCAATAACCCTTCCAGCCTCAACTATTGTACAAGTCTGCAATATTTACCTTTCACATAACTCAAGGCTTTCAGTGCTCAATGACAGCGTTCTTCAGCAGAGCTTTTAGAAGCTCGTTATTGGAAAATCTTGGACAGCTTAGGAAGAAATGAAAACCAGAGGACTTTTTACAGCTTCTCAGAATGAAAAGGAAATTGGCTACTTTATGAGCGTGACTTAATACTGTATTATGCTTAATAAATTTTATTTTGGATGATCAATGCACTGCATGATCTTCGTGTAAAACACAGAAGCAAATCAGAGACTGCCAGGAAGAAACCAGAGAATTTGGCAGGCACTCTTCAGACTTCTGCCACACGAGAAGGAGGCTGAATGATTACGGAATAAACATTCAGCCAGAGGTCTATGCTAAAATTATTACAACTAATATGGGAAATTCAGCAGCAAGATAATTATCAATATAAGTTTCAAATTTAAAACTTCATGGTTTAAAACAGGTGATCTCTGTGATGGGAAGATAAGATTATAAATAGTAATATATTATTGCATGATTAATAACAATGCTGCAATGGTTTAATTCCTCACCATTTTGTATCAGACTCTCCCTACACTCCTTTATAGGGCATTACATAGAGCTGATGGTTGGAGGGTTCTTGTTCAGAAGCTCTCAAGTGCAGATTTCTAAGTTTTCAGGAATGTGCCAATTTGAGCAACATTATGTATAACAGCACACCGAAACCAGGTCTCTTTCAGTAAAATCCTTATAGAAACAAAGATCTGGTGGGTTTGTTTTTTCCCCACATAAGTAATTCTATCTGCTACATAAATAATAACTATCAGCACATTCAGTGATGTTATCAACGGAAAGAGCAGCTTTGTCCTCTCCATTAGGATTTCACACAAATATAACCTTTATGAGGAGAACAAAGATTCACAGGGCCAGTTCAGTAAAGATGACTCTTGCTCTAATCTCAGGAAATGCATTAGTAACAATCTTCCAGAAACAGAGCTCCTTTCCTACCTCAACCACTCCACAATTTTGTGATCTAAAAGGAGAATCCCTTTCTGTTCTAAAATAACTAGAAGAACCATATCCTTTGCTTGTTTTCTTTCACAAGAGGTGTATTACAGAGCAGGGCAGAGCATTTTCAAGGAAACCAAAACAAAACGTTCCTTGTATTTTTACGATTCTTTCAATAATGTATCATATGCACACAGGCAGTAAGTGTCTTTTTGGCTCCAACAAACCAAATTCCTGGAAGAAGTTAAAGGGAAAACTGAAGGCCGGCAGAAGATTATTCAAATGGTCCTTATTTTCCGTAGGTGGCTGAAGTCTGTAAGTCATAACCCCAATTAAGTCTAGGATGTAGCTAGAAATTCAAGTGAACTATTTCCAGATAGTTTATAAAGACAGGACTGCTTTGGTTTATTTTTTGAATAGAACAACATGGTTTATAGCGCTATCGCTGAAGTTTTCCAAATGATCCACTAAATTCCAGAGCAGTTTTCAAAACAGAAGTTTGTATGAGATCGATGCTTTTTGGTGTTTTTTTTTCCCTTCCAGTTTTGTGCACATCTGTATTGGAAACCGGACCCTTCATACTGTGTTTCTAACTTCAGCTGGAATTAAACTCAAATTTCTAAAATTTGTGCAAGTTTCTACAGAGTCTGTCACATTTTAGGTCAAGCCACGCAGCCCTTGCTTGGGCGTAAATTTGCCCATAGCAATTTTTTATGAATCCAATAAAATGATTTTCAATACATTTTTTAAGTTTGTTCCAAATAAAAACAAGCTCAAGATACTCCGTGATTGAAACAGGATCAGAGCTAAAGGCAAGTTGACAGGCTGTTGTGAAAAATCACAGCATCACAGACTTACTTGGGTGGGAAGGGACCTCTCTAGTCTAAATATTCCTCTTTAAGTTTAAAACCACCCCCCTTATACTATCACTACAGGCCGTGCTAAAAAGTTTGTCCCCAATGTTTTTTAATGGTAAGATATCTTTTAATGACAAGATTCCACAATATTTCTATCAGTTTGTCCCAGCGTTTGAACACTCCCATTATGAAGAGTATTTTTTTCTTATGTGTACTTGGAATATCCTTTGCTGCACCCTGTGTTTATGGCTTCGTACCCTTTTGTAGAGCACCTTGCGAAGGTCTGGCTCTACCTTCGCTTGAACAACTTGTTAAATAGTTGACACTTGTAACTGGATCTTTCACTAACCTTCTCATCTTTAGTCTGAACAAATCCGTCACTCTGAGCTTTGTGTCATGAGTTGTGTTCTTCAGTCCCCTAAGCACCTTAAGGCTTTAATCATCTTGGGCATCTTATGCGTAGTGGTGCTCCACTGGACTCATGTGATTCATGTAGTAGGAAGCCCAAGTTGGACACAGAACTCCACTACTCAAACAAGTACTGAATAGAGGACAATACTTTCTTCCCTTACTAATACTGACCACTATGTGGTAGAGCCTTTATCTGCCTCAAAGACATGGTGCTGCCTTATGTTCACCTCTTTGTTTGGTGGACCCCAGATCATTTTCTGTAAAGCTGCTACCTGAGCAGGTGTCCTCTGCCGTGTGCTACTGTGTGATGTTGTTTCCTTCTAGGAAGGACATTGTGTTTATGTTTCTTGACTTCCGAAGATTTTCATCAACTCATCCTCCAGGCTGAGACCTCTCTGAGCAGACAGCCCCATGCTCCGGTGAATTAAGAACTGCCGCCAGCATGGTGTGATTCTTTTTTTCGATCGTCATGAAGTTAAACAATTCCTGAATCCCACGTGGGTGGTTGGTTGCTATGCAGGCAGTGCCCTTTCTCAGTCGAAAAGTAACTATTACACTGTTATTCTAATCTTGAAAAATCTCAGTTATGGTTGATTTATGTGATAATCTGACCACAGGCTGTGCATAATAAATACAGTATTGATCATTTGCAGCTGCTCAGTCTGAGTATTTTAACTGCTCCACTGATGCCTGCAAAATACGGTTGTATCTTACGGACATGGTTCATGACTTAAGCCCTGGGGAACTCTTCTTCCCTGTTCCCACCCAACTTTAAATGCCTTCCTGTTTAGTTTCTGCGAGCATATCCTACCTTTTCTGTGTGCTCAGCGTGATAGTGACTACTCCATTGCCCCTCTATGCAATCTTTGGATCTTAAGAAATGTTTTTGACATTTGGCTTTTATTAAGGTTTTATTTTCTAAGTGTTGAAAATTTGCTGAAGTCTATTTAGCTCTTTATATATATATT
>WEIS01093712.1:37494-65604 GCA_013389965.1 Todus mexicanus
AATCAACTCTAAGCCAAGGAAAGCAATCTGGAAAAGCTGCTGATGATTCTGATGGGATCATTCTTTCTGTGCCAGTCTGTGTATGTGAATCACTGTCCCTCTCTGCACAAGCCAGGAGGCTTACTTCTGCCGTTCCAGGGAAAAGGAATGCTCTTAACTTTTCTCCACCGAACACCAGTTGATGTAAACCTGAACCAGTACCCCTTTAATTTTAATAAGAGGTGCTTTGTGTGCTTGCTATAAAACTTAGACAAACCAAATCTCTTCCACTCAAAACAATCCATACCCCTGGTGAGCAGGTGAACAGTTGATGTCAGTGTTCCAGGAGGAGGTAAGAAGGGAGTCAACGGTTGTCTGGGCTGATGAGAAGCAGGAGCAGGCTGCAGAACGCAGCCAGATGTATCCTTTGCCATGGAAGCAGTAATAGGTGCTCCTTGTGGGACGCTAATTTCGTAGGCTGCAGGATATGATTATTTTGCTGCTGGTTTCCTCCAACTGATGTCAAGGATCTGCTGTCAGTACGCACGCTGTAAAAAGCCTAATGGGAATAGAGAAGCCAGATGAATCTTAGAAAAAAAGCAAGAAAAACAAGTTGAAAGGTTTTATGCTGACAACTGTTGCTTTCATTGCTTGTCATCTTCTTGTGCTTCATCTCACTTAAGTTTGCAGCTGACTTCACCCCGTAGACTGAAAGTCCTTTTCTGTATGAATCTGTCAAGAGCTGAAAGAGCAAATAAAGTCAAGTTCATCGAATTTTTGAGGGTTTTCCTAAGGAAAGGAAGTTCTCTTAAAAGTATAGTCATGCAGATTCCAGCTTAACTTGGATATTTCTGTATGGAGAAGCTAAAGGAACCTTTCCCTTGTTAACATTGATGGTTTTGGTTTTTTTACCTAAAGACTATGTTAAAGCACTGAAAGCCTGTTAGGAATTCCTCTATCTAGATGCAGTCTCTATTCTGACACTAGAAGGTTAAATGTGGGAAGTTGAGTGCTTGTTTTGTGTTGGTTTGGATTTTTTTTTCTATAAAAAATCCTCATTGTTTTATGACTTCTGGTAGAAGATCTGCTAGAACTGCGTATCTTAAATGCTGTAGAGATCTTAATTTCTTCAAAATCAACTCAAGGTCAAAGTAGTTCCTAATGTCAGCCTGACTGGCTGCTATTTAAGTGAAAATGTTACAGGTCTGTGTTTTGATTTGTCTAAGTACAGTCTGCATTTTTGACATCTGAGCCACAGCTGATCAAGTTCCAAGTTGGCGAATTATAGCCCTGATCAAAAAGAGAACGGAAGGACTTCTTTTTGGCATCAGTGGCTGTTGGCTCAGCCAAAGCAGTGGGCTCTAAAAATCCTACAAGCTGAAGTCTGAAGCTACAGGAAGGCATCCTAGGCTACAATACTAAGGTGCATAAATATGATGGTCGAGTATATTTGTCTATTGTGTAGAGTAGAATCATAGCATAAACCACTGCCTTTATTTCCTTCCTGTGCTTTATCTTTCTCTGTTCTATTTATTACCTTCCTTGTTATACTCCAAGACGATAGTTCTCCACGTTTGTGTAATACTTGGTTCAGTGTAACCTGTTGCCTTTGACTGGGACATTGACTGGCAGTAAAATTTACCCTATAACATGGTTCTTAAAGCTGGATTAGCCAGGCTGTTCAGTGCCTTGCAGCTTCTTTTAAAAGACTGAAAGCTACAGCAATAGGAAGGAAAATGTACCCATTCCTTAAACATCGCTGAGAAATAATATAGATCCTTATACCTAAAATGAAGCGCAAGTAGTAACCATGTTGTTCCTGCAGACCAAGGAGACTCTGGAGATTTGAACATCCTTCCCAGCCAAATTGAGGCTTTTGTGATCTTCCTCAGCTGGAAAGATGTGTTAAATATTCTTGCCATGCTGCAGAGCTGAGAAAATAAATCCCTTATTCTCTTGAGGCGTGTAAATATCTCGGGAATAAATATTGTAGAAAAGCCTATAAGTGTTACAGAAATGTGATGTAGTTGTTGAATGAGGTTCAACTGGAGGCTTATTGTCACTTTGAAATTCTTTAACCTGAATGTGATAAGCAAACGATAAGCTTTTGTTGAAAAACATTTGAGGGTGAGTGATAAGAGTAGGATGTAGAATAAACTACTTGTTTATTTGCTTAACTTCCAGGTGTCACTGATTTTGTTAGAACAAGCAATGACCACAACACTTGCATTTTCATGTTCATGCAAGCGGCACGTGTTTTCCAAACTAAAAGGAAATAGCAGCCTCTGCTGGCAAAAAACCCCCCCGCATCAAAAGCAAACCAAACAAAAAACCCCTCACACCAAAAACCATCATAAAACCTCTCCAAATTTCTAGAAAAAGTACTTTGCATCTATCTTTACCAGCCTGTATTTAGCAGGTCTGACACTGTGAAAAAACAATCAAAATGTAGCATGGACTGTGTGATTTTTACGTCATCTCTTAAGTTACCTGGTCTACTCGATTATACCCATTCTACAGCCTTCCAAAGCTCTCTGTAGCTTGGCCCATCTTCTGGCCCTGCATCAGCAGTAGAGAAACTGCCTTGATGCTGGGGAACTCATGGAGGTGTAGAGACTTTAAGGAAAGCAGTTGACTGTTGTGGGCCGCCAGATGCATTGAGCAGTTAAACTCTTTATACAGGCTGGTGTGAAAGAAAGGAAGTTTTCCAGAAACACTCAGCAGAATGGACATTTCTCTGTTTCCCTTTCTTCCCTCCCCCTGCCCTACCCAAAAGGAAAGTTGTACTTCTGTCTTTTTAAAGTATGTGTTAAAGCAATTCCCTCACTCGAGGTTCTGCAGCAGGTCAGTATGGGCTTTACCAGGGCAGCAACTACCTCTGCCAGCATTGTTGTAAGAAACTAGTTTTCATTTTAATATGTGAACCCACTTTTCACTGCGTTTGATCCTGGAGTATGTATGTTTAGTGGTATTATTTGGAGGTTATCTTTCTACATATATTTCGACAAATTGCTGTCAAACAAGGGTTCTATGCTGTGACTGAAGACTGCCAATAATACAGGAGAATGTCTGCTTCATGTGGAATTCCAGTTTAATTTATGATATCTCTTGGTTTTGGTGGACTACAATAACAACCATCCATGCAGGGCTAGGTTGTGTAATATATAGAAGGATTTCATGAAAAATGGAAGCAAACGAACAAAACCCTTACTGCTAAAATTGAAAGCTTACTCTTTTTTTTTTTTTCTGTCAGCTATTTCTAAGACAGTTTTGTCCTGGTTTGAGTTAGAATAGAACTAATTCTGCTCAGTGACTTTCCAGCTCAGTCTCTTCGCAGTAACTGCACTTTCTGAAGTTAATGGCAGAATTTTGCAGAAAACAACTGCCTCTAGCAGTGATAACGCTCCATGTTCACAGTTACAACCAAGGCTTGGGGTGTGCAGGAAGACTCTTTCTTGTGCTTGTTCGTGTGCAGACCAAGGTCACTGCTCAATCTTGTGCATCATGTTGGAGTGCAGTAAGTAAGAGGTGGCACCTGCACGGAGGAGGGGAGAGAACAGGTGATCCTATACTGAGCAACACAGGATTCCATCCCATATATGTCACATTCAGTATAGAGCTGAGGGATCACAAGGGTCAAGCCTCTTCTTCAGTCCATCCCAGTCAGTGTGTTCCTGAATGCAGTCCCAGAATCCAGCTCCTGAATCTGGTTCCCATCTGCTGCTGAGTTGTATTGGGTTTGGCTGGGCAGGAGTTTGTGTCCCCAGAGCTTGATAAGGCACCGGTGTTGTGACTGCTGCTGAGCAGGGCTGGCACAGCACCAGGGGGATGGGGTAGACGAGATCTTGGGAGGTGACACAGTCAGGACAGCTGACCCAAACTGTCCCAAGAGCTATTCCAGAGCATCTGACGGCAGCTCAGGTATAAAAGCTGGAGGAGAAGGGGAGGAGGGGGGACATTTGTGTCAGAAGACATTTGTCCCCCGAGCAACCGTTACGCGTGTCCGAGCCCTGCTCCATGGGAGAGGCCGAACATCGCCTGCTGTGGGAAGTAGTGATTAAAATATAGATATCTTGCGTGCGCAATTTTGCTTTCTAATTTTCTCATTAAACTGCCTTTATAATATCCCATAAGTTGATTCCATCTTGTTCTCTTCCCCCTTCGTTGTTGAGGGAGGTGTGTGTACTGGGCGGGGGAAGAGCGATAGAGGAAATTGGTTGGTACCTGGCACTTAGCCAAGGTTAACCCACCACATGAGTCCAGCCTGGGAGTTCCCCAGTGCCTGCTTCACAGCATCACTGGTGTCATAATTGTCATCAGAGGGGTTGAGTTGATACTGGTTTTGTATATACTCCATTTTATTATTATTATTTTCGTCAAAGCTGTTTTAATTTTCTTTTCCGATCCATAAGGCTCTCTCCCTTATTCCCTTTCACTTCCCTTTGGGAGGGGAGAGGGGTTAATAGAGAGAGTTTGTCATTCAGCTAGTGGCCAGCCAAGCCCTCACCCTTGACAAGTTTCCTTCTAATGAAAACCAACCCCTGTTTAGTTTAGCAGTAAAATGCCCCTGCAAAATTATTGTGACACGGAAGGAATTTAATCTTATCCTTCTTAAGAAATAAGCCCTCCATTTGCAACTGATCAGCCCTTTTTTTTTTTTTTTTTTAATGCCGTAAAAATAATGAATAATTTCAATGAATATGTAGTGAATAATTTTAAGAATTCTAAACTATTTTCACCTTTTTAAACAACAAGTGGGTGCTGGAAGAGATGAGGTAGTCATGAAGCTTGAATTATAGGACTGAAACAGTGAATCTCACTGTTCCAGAAGATCTCCTGCAAAAAACCAAACCAGAATGAGAGATATGATGTCTAGAATAGTTTCTAGCTTACCTATTTCTGAGAATGTTTCCGAGTGTGGTCCTGTGATTGGGATCCCTGTTGTGAGAGATTAGATGCAAATTCTTCTGCCCTTGTGATCTTTTCTTAACAATGATCATGAGAATAATTAGAGGATTCTGGTAAAAGGTCAGAACTTGCAGAACTTCTGGGAATTTTAAAGGTCGTGGAATTTTATTATTATTATTTTTTTTATTTTATTTTTTACGGTTTCTAATTAACAGTCTCATCTCCTGCATCTCTTTCCTGAAAATGTACCAACAAGATATAACTCCCTATGTTAAGGAGAGAGTATAGCATAGCTCTTGCATAGCTTTTTTCCCCTATTTTTTTCAAAGAAGCTGTTTTGAGTCCCTTTAATCGGTGGCTGGTGAGATGTTCTGAAAGAAGGTTTCCTGTAGGAGAAAAAAGCTGAACTAGACTTGTTATTACAAACGCAGTTGGAAAATGGGTAAACTGGAAGGTGGGTTGAGGAGTAGTTGAATTCTAGAACCTGACCCAGAAGAAAGAGATCTAGTGCTACAGGTTACAGGGTGGGGAAGGTGGGGAAAGTCCGGCATGTCCTTTGGCTGTGATGCTGCTAAAAGCAACCACTGTAAGGACTCTATGACCAGAGATGATCATCAAGAGCTCAGCAGGAGGTGAGCAAGCTGCTTTCTGTAGTCCCTTGTTTTTGCAGGATGTGAACAGTAGGAAAAGACAAGTCTCGGGGCACAAAAGGGCTAATGTGCTTTGCAGAGAGTTCAGAATTGAATATAATTGGAAATGTTTCAGAGTAGCTTAAATTTCAATGGTTGTGCTTTCCAAACCATCACATTGAGACCAATCCTTTCTGGGAAGATTTGTGACTAGCTGAGGAGCATTTCTCAGTCTGCTTCTAGTAGCCAAATATTCATTTCGTATTCCCAGCCTTGAGTGTAAGCTGGGACAGGCTCTAAGCTACCTTAAGTGTCAAACTAGTACCAGGAATGTACTAGCTGAGCTTAAACCGCGAGGAAAATTTAAAAAATGCCTTTCAACTCTCAGCATTTGCTCTGATGAGGTGCTTCTAGCTTGGAGCTTTTACACCTCAATTATCTTTCTGCTCCCTCCTGTAAAATTAGAAGAGTATGTGGTAGCAGAAAAGAAAATTAAGTCGTTAACTTGCCCACATCATTTTGAGGCCAGGCGGTACTGGAAAAATGGTCAGGATTTGTTAGTTGGCATTTACACCACCCTTCTTCTTGCCACTGGATGGCAATGTTTGACCAAAAAAACCTTAACTAGCTATGAGGTAATAAACCAGGAAACTGATCTGTCTTTTTTTGGCAGAGGAGGTACACATCTTCCTTTGGGTATATGGCTTTCTGGAATCTGAAGAGGAGGAAAATATTATATTGTATTACATTGAACCAGATGGATTTACTCTATCCATTATTATTATTCCAATAGCGCTTAGAAACCTCTTGGGCTCTGAACTTCAGTGTGTTAGATGCTCACATGGAAATCATTTCATGCCCACGAGAATTCAACACCATCACTGTATCCAAGCTCCTTTAAGATGTGCCTTCTTTTAAGATTCTGAATGTTAGACCAAATCTGAACAATTTATTTTATTTTTACAGTGAAATGTGTATTTGAAAATGTACCAAGCTGTAAAAAAGAAGCTAAAGCTTGCAAATTAAATAGATTATTATGTAAGTATATACCAGTACATTAATTGAAATTGTGAAGATGATGTTGGCGAGGTGTTTTCTCAGTGTGGGAATGAAAATTGAGAAGAGGTGCTTGAAACACCTCCGGCTGTTCTTCAACAGCAAGCACCTCTGCACATTGCACGCTGTAATCCAGGTAGTGATTCAGCCAACTGTGAGAATTGGAAATTAAGTAATAACTAGATCAGGGCATATTTCACAGCTTTTTGTTCAACTAATAAGCCTAGGAAAAGTAGCAGTGTCTTCCTGAATGCAGTCAGGCGTTTTGCCCTGTATGTGTGAAAATAATAGACTTGTTACCCTTTGACCTCAGTTGCTTCACTGAAGCGTTGGCTACAGACAGTTTTCTATGAGCTTAGCAATGCAGAAAGCACAAATCTCAGTGCCCACTTCACCCCACCTGACTCTTGCAATTCAAGCAATTCGGTCATTAGTGTATATGAATTTTCCTACAATGAATATTTATGCTTAAAATCTCAGAAGTGCATTAAATCCTAAACTGCTCTTTTGTGTCATGCGAGGTTATAAGTGATGTTTGTCAGAAAAGATGAATTTATTACGTGAAACAAATGCATGTTAATAGAACCATTCCCGCTTCAGCTTTGAAGGTATAATTTATGGCTGGAATTTAGAACATATTTCATCGGGTGAGACAAAGAGACTATTTAACTTAATACTGTGTCATCAACAGGAGGCCAGTGGCAGATGACTGAGGAAGAAAGTAAGGATTAGGAAAACGAGATACAGAGGTCTCATCTTCTGAAAGACTTCTTCCCCAAATTTCTCACTTTGTTTTATTAGGTTTGGGTTTTGTTGTTGTTGTTTGGTTTTGGTTTGTTTTTAATTGAATCTCTTGCAGAGAGGCGTTCCACAGCTCTCTCACATTTTGTGTAAATAACTCATTGCAAGTGGATTTCGGACCTATTGTGGTGTAGAAAAGGCATATCAGAACCTTAGAAAACTTTCACTCTTTCTAGTCCTGTTCTACCATCAGCCAGAATTTATATGTGTATTTATTAGGCTTTGTGTTTGTTTGCTTTATTTGACAAGGGTCAGTGAGGAAGGCAAAAGTGGATTGCAGAAGAAATAGAATGAAAAGGTCTGTTATTCTGTCTGGACCATTTCTGTCTGCTCATTTGCATGAAAAACTTGAGGAGACTGAACATGAAAGAAGAGGTAAGAGTACATGTAACCGTCTGACTGGATCTAGTGGCTAATTCATAGTTATTTCATCAGGCCACATTTCTAAACAGAGGACCTCTTTACCAATGTTCTAAGAAAACGCCTACTAATGAAACCAAATAACTAGACATATTTGTTTTGTTTCTAAAGTGGAAATAAAAAACATCCAGTCTGGCTCACAAAAATAGAATCCGCAATAAGTATCATAGAATTGTCAGGGTTGGAAAGGACCTCAAACATCATCTAATTCCAACACCCCTGCCGTGGGCAGGGATTACTTCCCACTAGACCAGGCTGCTCCAAGCCCCATCCAATCTGGCCTTGAACATTTCTTGCCTCAATAAGTCATCACACTCTGGTTGTACTCATACATGCCATGGAAGTACCAGCCCTGGCAGTCACCACGTGTTGTGACATGCACAGCAGAATGCAAATGATGGAGCTGGTGTCGCTTAGCTTCCAGATAAAGCACCAAGAGCCTTGTTCTGCATCAAGATCGTTATTGTCTAATTAATTTAAAGCTAATCTTGTCTTAGTCAAGAACAGAACTCTGTCTCTCTTGAAGTAAATACTCAAAAGGCTTTGGGATTTATGGTGCAGCATAAAAAAATTGAAAGCTTTAATTTTTCCAATTTCTTTCTCCTCTCTAAACCATATATTAACTCTATATAGTTATAAACTTTGAGAGGTACTGCAAGAGAGAGGTTGGAAATGGTGTTTCAGAAGTTCTGAGTTGTGGTTCTAAGCCATGCTGACCTACTGCAAAGGTGGCTGCAAATGAGGAACTTTACCTCCCCTCTGTTTCTGCTGGCCGCATTGACTTTTGGCAAATGATCTAGACTCTAACGGGGAGAAAGATACACCTTTTTTTCTTTGATCTTTTTTCCCCCTTCTTTTTCCTGCTAGTAAATAGCGATTGAATGGAAATTATCTCAGTGAGAATGGAGATAACTGAAGAGTTCAAAACCAGAAAGAGACCATGGAGATCATCAGCTGGGGGACTAGGCGGCAAGAATAACATGTGAGAGATTCGTAGTTTGTGAATCATTGAAGTGCAATACACTTGATTGCCATGGAGAAAGGGATGCAAAAGATCTACAGAGATCATTCTACAGCCATTGTTTTTTCAAAAATCTCCAGACTCAACAGCTTTTTCAAAACTGTCTGGAATGACTGTCTAAGCCTTTGTATGCATAAAATTACTGGTCACAGACATTAAAACAAAAATCCAGTCTAGCTCTCCAGGAGACCAAAAGACACTTGGGAAACAAACACTGGTCTCTTTCTTCCTTACTCAGTGCTTTGAATCTTATGGCATTTAATTTTTATTCCTGACTTTTACTGGCAACTTTAACATTGATTTTTCAGATGTATTTGTCCTTGAAAGCTTCAAAGCCTTGAGAGCTGGCAGAGTGCATGTCCTCTACCTAGTGCTTGATTGTGCAGAGGGTGTTTGACACTTGATCATGCTGTGCTTCCTACCCTGCTTCTAAGAAGCCAAGCTCACTCTGCTTCAACTGACCAACATCCAAACGCTCCTGTCTAACGTTTATGTGCTATAAAAATATGTTTCATTGAATAAATTCTCACTTAGCTCATACTTTTGAGAAGGGCCAGATCCGAAAGGCATTTGTAACAGCTACCAGACTGGCTTCTGAGGTTGCGTTCCAACAGTGCTCAATGTTCTGTAATACAGTAGAGCATTCATACACTGATGTCCTTGTTTAAAATAACCCAAGGTAACCCAACCTTCTTGTGCTGTTTACAGTACAGTAGAACCCGGAACATCTACTGGCTCACAACAAGAACTGAAATAAGAACAAGGCACTGGAGTCATCATGTGTGGTGTTTTCCTTCCCAAGCACGCTGTCTCTTCAGCTCTTCAGCACTTCTTAAATATTCTCTGTCCTGTATTTTGCTTAAGAAGAGGTATCCAGACCTACTTTGGTAAACACATCACCATCAGCAGCAAGTCAGATTCTTCTCTTTTGTCACTTGTTTTCCTTTCCTTCCTGCAAATTGCTTTGCTGATGTTCTGTTTTCATCAGTCCTGATGGTAACATAAATGTTTAGTAATATGTAACCTGATGTAATCTGGCAGAGATGTTGGCTGGTTTGATAGAAATATATTCGGGATCTGGAGTGTTTGCTTCAGATTTAGACATAGTTTCTCTCTCTAAATAGAAGTCGTTTTTCTCTTTCATTCAACCAGCAGATTTTCCCATCACCACCCCTGAGCATAGTAGAGTGTTGAAGACTGCTCTAGTAGATGAAAAGCTTTTTGTCATTAAGACTAAACACACAAAGAGATCAAGGTGCCAAGAGTGGCTGTGATCCCTACGTTGGCAGACTGGCAGTGAACTTCTGGAGAAGTGATAGCAGAGACACAGAAACAGCCATGGAGGCAGTGCCATGTAAAATTGATTCAAGTTGGTGGTGGAAATAGAGGAATGAAACAGGTAAACCACATCAATATGTTACCTGGCTGCTAAGAGTAATACATAGTAGATAATGCTCTGTATACTTTAGACGATTCAATGTTTTCCATTACTTGTTTGTTGCCTAGAATGTGGTGGGGGGGGGAAAAGCTTGTGACTGCATTTTCCTATAGAATATGGACTCAAGTAAAACAAGGTCACTGACCTATTTGCAAGTCTGACTTCCACTGAGGGAAAGATATTATTTTGTCTACATAAATAATTGTGCCAATGTTTTCACAGAGAAGTTACAGCACCTTCACATTTGGTGAACTTGTAGTTCCCTTAAAATGCTGCCTTAATGCCAGGGCCTTTTCACATCCTTGCAATCATCTGCTCAAATATGGTTGAATTACAAGTCTCAGGGAGAGGCGTGGAGGTTTGGCCAGCTAAACCATCTTCAAACTCCATCTGTGCTGAGCGTGAGCTGATGTGCATGTGCCAGGGGCTGCTTTCACCTGCCTCTCCCAGCTGTTGCGCAGTTACTGGGGCAGCGTGTAGGGAACTGCAAGAAAAGCAAGGGCAAGCCTTATGGTTTTTATTTGCTGCTCACTGTAATACCAACACAACATTTGCGTTTGAAATCAGAACAGGAAAAGAATAATTAAAAAAAAAAGGTATAGCATGAAGGATAATAATACCAGAATTGTGTTTCATGTATTTTATTTATGAGGTGTCCTAAGTGATTGACAGATACTGTATCTAGAAACTTTCTCATGTTCATCTACATACATCTACACCTCTATCCTTTGTAGCTTAACTGTAGGTGGTAAAATAGCATAGGTTTATGAAGGTCTTTTTGTTTACTTGGTGGGAAGTTAGGTCCTTTTATATTTCCCTTTAGAGTGTGCTTGCATTCACACTGCGAAGAGAGACTTCTGAAGATGTTTCAATAGGATGTTCAAAGATTACTGCAATTATGAAGCAAGGAAGAGAAGGCAACTTCTGAAGTTCTAATTATAATCGGAATTCATAGAATCATAGAATTGTCAGGGTTGGAAGGGACCTTAAAGATCATGTAGTTCTAGTCTCACTAATGGAGATCAGAGCAATGTTATTCCTTTGGATTTGTTTTAACCTGTTTCTTCCCATGCCTATTTGGATCAAATTATGACACTTGTGGTGCTATGAAGGGTCATTTTTAAGGTCAGGTTACTTGCAGCCTGTATGAGTCCTCTCCTTGCTGTAGAGCTATCACAGAGACCTGTTTTTCCCCTTTTCTTGTCTGTGTAACTATAACTGCATTTTGGCTACAGATATTGGAAGCATGAGGTAGAGACAGAGCACTGCCAAACATGTTTGTAGCACTAGATGAGATGAAGAACTGGAAGAGGCAGGACCAGGTAATTTCTTCCATACTGAAGTAGTGCCTCTGATAGAGCTGAGCCTTTCTATGAGTTTTTCTGCCCATTACCTTTATTTCTTCAGGAGTGGGGAACATCTGCTTTCCTAGACTGAGCAATAGTACAGGCTTCTAACCTGGGTAAAAACTGTTGGTATGGGTAGTGAAGGTACCAGGCTTCATGATAAGCCAGAAAGAAAAGCTTTGAATAGTTCCTCATATGCCCAGCAGTGCTTGGGTTCCTGCTCCAGAGCAATATAACAATTACAGGTCGCTTCTTCAAACTTGAGCAACTTTCTTAAAGACATTTATTGTTAAAGTCACTATGCAACTGTGCCATGGGTTCTGTCAAGCTTCTACCTCTGAATAGATGTAAAGACTTGGGAATAAGGGGAAAACTGCTGCTTCCCTTTCTTTCTTTCCAATTTTGTTTGTTTGTGGGTTTTTTATTGGTTTTGGTTGAGGTTTTTTGAGGGTTTTTTGTTTTTGTTCTTTAGTAAGCGACAGAATTTACTTGTTCTCAACAAAAGAGCAAAGACAGTGAAAAGAAAAAGGCTTGTTCTCCCAAAGAGAAAAAAAATAATCAGAAACTTATTTAAAGAAGCCTTCCTTAGCAAAGGCTCAGTTTGCTTAATTTCAGTCAAGAAAAACAGAGTGAAGAAATCACTAAACAGATGATTGAATCCCTAGAATGAAAATATTTAATTAGGAAATCTCCATAGGTGTCACTGCCTGCTGCTCCCATAGTATTTATATCACAGCTGCAAAGAGAGGATTTATTGATGTTACAAAATAATTTGAAACCAGTGATCTGTAAATACCAAATGCACACGTGGAAAAATCTGAAGGGAGGATTCAGTGAAAATTCCATATTTCTTTGACCAGCTTCTTAGCTGAACTGCTGCATGTTGATCGTCAGCTTGGCTGAAGTGTCTGCTCCTGATCTTGATTAGTGGTGTGGGAACAGAGTTTTGTTTCCTTGCTATGTAAAGTAAGAAATACCGACTAAGAATATTTGGAATATTGGTGTGAATGTAAGAATCTATTACTAAAAAGCCCGCTATTGAGTGTACTGTGAACGTAATGAAATTCATCTTTAGAAGGTGGAACCATAGCAATGCAAAAAGGCATCTCGTGAAAAGTGTCGCCACCCTAAAAATAGGTTAAATACAAAAGTGGTTGTAACTCATGTATTTTGTTTGCTCATCATCAAATATTATTGGTTGTATTGTTCATACCACATCAAGGGTTTATTTCTGATATATATTTTTGAACTTACTCTACTGTGTGAACTTATTTTATGGAGATGGGAGAATTCATCTTGGGAACAGCTAAATGAAGCAAATTCCCAAGAGCAACCAAGGCATTGTGTCTAATAATGAGCCTGACACAGAAAAGGACTGGCGGTGCAATTTGACTATCAATCACTGTCATCTCTGGAGCATGTGAAGCTTATGGCAGCTGCAAGAACAGCTGTAACCAGGTCTATTGTCCTTGTGACCATCCCATGTATTTCTGAAGCCTATTAATGGCATTCGCAGGGCTTGAAAACTGGATGGTGGTGATATAAATCTGAATATTCTAAATGACACTGGCTCATTAGGCAGTGCTTTCTACAATAATATCTAATTTTTGAGAGTTCGCTTGGCAAAAGAAAAGACATTTGAAATGACACAAGTGTTAGAGCTTTACAAATGCAAGCCACATTTTCCCATTTAGCACAAAGAGAGAGGAAAACACTCAACAGATGTATCTAATTGCTCCTTCTACTCCCCGTACTCGATTTCTTCCAAATGCCTGAGGGAAGACTTTGCCTTGATGTGAGGGTGAGGCAAATAGAATATTGCCTGGCGTGAAGACCAGACCCTGAGCAATCCAGATGGACCTATATATTCCATAACAAGATAAAGAAAGTTTGTAGTTTTCTATCTACTTACCTCCTTCTGTAACAGCAATATATTTTAAACAAGGTCTGTTGCATGTGTTAGTCTTGCACTCCTAGAATTTCTGGATTTAGGATCCACCTTCTTCCTGGTTGCATTTTTCTGTTTACTAATTTTCCAAACACTTTCGTACCTTGTCAATTTCGAAGTCCTCAGAAAACAGAGTTGGACTTTTCCAAGGCAGATGAAAACTAGGGTAGAGGCTGTTGTTGCATATGCCATAGATGGAATTTTTACTTAACTTTAAAAGCAAAAAAAAATTTTAAAAAAGAAATGTTGAAGATTTTTGAAAAGGAAGGTTCATGGGGAAAAATCATGAATTTCAGCTCCTGGGTACTTATTGGCAACATAACTTGCAACATAAGTTTCATAGTCCCAGGACGTTTAGTCCTGGTTTGCCTCCTTCTTGGTTAAGTGCGTTTAAGATATTTCATGTATTTTGGCATCTCTTCTTTCACATGTAAGGAATCGCTAAAGCTTCTGTAGGTTTTTTTGTGCTGCATATCAAACACAAAACTTCATAGGCACTATTCATTTTCCAAAGTTCTAGTCATTTTGATGCAGTATTTTGACTGAAAAGTTATAGTGGTTTTGATGAATGTATTTTGCTTGGCAGCTGTAGGACTGCCAAGCCATATGGTGAAAATATGCTGAAAGCTGAGACAAGCTCAAGACTTGTAGCGATGTTTTTTAAAAAAATATCTATCACAGCTTCTATTTCTACTAGGGAATTGGAGGGGAATCCTCTGAGTAGTTCCGTATGTGCCTCTAAAGCTCAAAGATATGTGACAGTTGTGGTGGGGAATGTATTTAAAAATCTGATGGAGCACTCCGCTACCAGATCCCCTGTTCAAAGATTGCTCCAGCTCCTTCTGCAGCTCCCACACTGTATATTGTAATTGTATGCAGTCTTCACTGTTTTAATTCAAGCAATGACAGAATTATTATTTGCTTCAGATAATTGCACAATGTGGAGAGCATTGGTTAACTGTGCTTTTCGTAAATTTATTTAGTCTTCCTTGTTTTGTTTTGTTTTGTTTTTCTGAAGTATTTCTGGCTCAGAAAAAAATGAGAACCTGCTGAATATCAAAGACTCTTTACTAACATGTAGCTCCTTTTATGTTTATCTCTTCCACTGCGCTATTCCTTGTGATACCAAAATGCTGTTACACAACAACATACAGCTTGGGCTAAAAGCAAAGCCCTGCTGATGTTACGAGTGTGAAAGAAGTTTAACAAGGACGTGTTTGTAACTGAGACAAAGGAAAAGTGAGTAGCGATGCCTTGGGAATCCCTGTCATTAACTTGTCGATATCTCCTGTTGCGTCATTTTCTTTGTTAGAATCTTTCTAAGTCCTGAGCAGAGATGAATGGCATGTCTGACTGATTTACATCATCAAATTAAAGAGAGAGAATTAGGGTTATTTAGTACTTGCATCTCCTGAAAGACCCTAGTAAGTCATTCATATTCAGGTAACTTCATCCAAGGGATGAAGTTTTTTATGTGACTTCACACCTCCTACTAACAATGCTTGTGTTGCATTTTACACATATATCAAAGCAACAGTTGTTACTTCTAATATTAGAGATATTAAAATCCAGCATATTTTTGATCTTCTGAAATAATTATAAATAGGTTTCAGAGTTGTAGTCTTCTAAATTTAGTATTTTGAGCAGACAAGTGAATTTTTAAGGGGGATAGCTTTCAAAAACAAGATATTTGGCTTCGCATGACAGCAAATGAGTAACTCTAGTAAAGATCTAATAACATCTGAACATAAATCTGTATTGTCCTGGTTTGGGTTAGAACAGAACAATTTTGTTCCATAATTTTTACTTTTCAGCTAAGTCTGTCTGAAGTTAGCAGCATGTTTACCAGACAGAGTCTGCTTCTAGCAGTGATAACGCTCCATGTTTATAGTTAGTACCAAGGATTGGTGTGCAAACCAAGGTCACTGCTAGATTTTGTGTACCACACTGGGGGGTGCAGNTACTGTATCTAGTAGAGAGAAGTAGAATATACGTGATACATCTTAGCTGAGCAGGTAGCCTAGAGGATATGGAGCGGTTGACATATATACTGCAATTGTTGACTGGTGTTTGAACAGGGCTATAAATGGATTAGTGTGTGATATTGTGCAAGATCTACCACCTATCATAATTATTATAAATTGTGGGAAGAGGATTCATGAGGCAATACATAAAGTGCTATGAAGATGTTTCAGGACGGGTGGAATTAAAGTGAGTCCCAGCAAATCTCCAAATTCTTGAAGGAGCTCATAAACACATAAAGAGGAACTAATTCTGTCGTATTTATAGATTTTTTTTTAATGTTTGGATATGTTAGATCTTAAGTCATGAGGAAGTGTTAAGTGTTCCCAGACACCTGTGAAAGGGAGGGAATATATAAGAACGTATACATGCACATGTTTTGTGGATAATTCTACCACTGAAACATCTGTAATGTTTATGTGAGTTTTGTATTTTAACAATGAACATGACTGGGCTTTCTATTTTCTTCTCTGTTGCAGTGCTCATCTCAATTTTCCTATTTATAAACAGAAGGAATGATGTCTGATTCTCTTATGGGCTTCTGGAACATGGAGACCTGCAGAATAGAACAGAGAAGATAAGTGCTTCCCCGTTAATGATTGTCTTTCCTATATATTCCTTCTGCTACTTGGAGTTCCATATTTCCCTTCTTCCTCATCCCTAAAAGCTTGCATTTGTTGTTAGTTTTTTTTCTTTGCATTTTTTTCTTTACAATAGAAAGTGTCGAGCAGGTCTACTGTGTATAGCAGCACATAGTGGAGCTCTTCTTTTCCCATTCCACTGTATTTTTATTTATTTTTTTGGTAATTGTTTTCCTATACGCTCAGTATTTTAGAAGTGAACACTTTGAGAGGCACCTAAATGGACTCACTCTTTTATTCTTTTTCCTCTCCCTTCTTGCCTTCCCCTTACTTCTTTACCTTCCCCTTCCTCCTTCTTCTCTTTGCCTTCCCCTTCCTTCTTCTCATTTCTTCTCTTTCCCCTCCTTTCCCCCCCTCCATACTGTGGTCAAGCCACAGCTCAAATCTTGTAGCATAATCCATTGCAAGCTCTGGTTTCACCCATCACAATATCTCTTCAGTCCTTAGAGCTGCAATTGTTGTGATGTCTTGGTGTTGAGATACCCACCATTCATTAGAAGCCACCGCTTTGAGGTCGCTGAAGTGCAACTGCAGCACCGTGAGCCTGAGTGTGATAGCACAAAACTGTCTTTGTCTGAGCAAAAGGAGTGTCAAATGCATGTTTTCTTTCAATGAAACCAGCTGCTCCTACCCAAAGATGCTGAACTATCCTCGTGTGTCATCATGGTGTGTCCACAGGGTAGTTTAGAAAAGGTGTAGGCTCAGGTTGGTTCTGTCATCTACCTTTCTGCTTAATTTCACCCTAAGCTTGAGAATAATAAAGATAATACAGATTAATTATGCATATCAATTAAAAATAATGCGCAGTATTAATTTTTTGATGAAGTGATCATAGGTAGAATCATAACATATACTGTCTGTATTTATCAAGCTGCTTTATCTACAATAAAGCCTTTGGTTCATTTACCAAACCCCTTCTAAACCCCACAAGTTCAAGCTGAAAGACACCAACCACACTTACTTTAATTTACTTTCATGAAATAATTTTACTTCTAAATCTACTGCTACTGCTTAATTTTCAGATTTCTTTCTTGGTCACTTGTTTCTACTTGATTAAAATATATCCTGATTAATGCTGAGCTGAGAGGCTTTGGCTGTTCAAGAACTGACATTGCAAATAGTCTTTCAACTTCCAAATTGCCTCAAGGAGATCTGCTCCTTCAGATTTTTTCTTTAAATTATTTTTATTTTTTTCTGTAGTAGGTTAATTATAATATCTAAATATCCACATTTTTCCTCATGCACGTTCTCTCTCATTTAAAGAAAAAACCTAAGCCATTATTTATAAAGGTGCAAAAAAAATTAAAAAATTACATAAATGTTTACATTTCATGCAAGATCATGGAAGAAGTAAGCTCTGCTTCTACCACTAAGGAATTTGGTGGCTCTGACCCTTACAAAATCTATGCACCTTACTTTTCAAACTCAGCTTTGGATCTCCTGGAGTGCATCAACTTGAAGCATTCATGTAGAACAAAATCCCCAAACTCTCTAGATTTCAGTTCTAATCCTGTAATTTACCCTGACACAAAATTTTGTATGGCAAGGAATTTACAATGATGTCAAGGAGACAATATTCAACTTCTTTCCTGAAGTCAATGGACAGAAACTGAACCCAGACAGACATATATTAGATATCAAGTATTGAAATTACTGGATTCTACATGGATGGATCTGCTTGGTATATATGGGTCAAACATGTCCTCAACTGCATGTGTCTTTCATACAGTAAACGAGTAAATTGTGTCTGTTTAACAGAAGATGTTTGGGAACGTTTCTCTTGGCACTCACGCTCTGTGTTGCAAACCAATATGTTAAATTATCCGGCCTGTCTTCCTGGTTTAGGAAATTTTTTCAATTCCACTTGGTTGATTACTTTCTTTAAGGAGAGTCAATAGCACAACAACATTATTAAGACAAATTAGATTTACAATATTTCCAATTATTGAGCTTTGCTAGATGAATAAAGCAGCAGGGAATTATATTCCAATAACTGGCTTCCAGCAGCTTTACATTAAAACTTAATGAACTGATCCTCCCTCTGAAACTGTTGTGGTTTGCTCTAGACCCACATTGAATCCAAACTGGATTCCATCAGCAGTTCCTGCCTCCTCCTGGTCATTTCTAGAAGGCATTGATCTCGGAAGTATTTGGGGAAGGTCATTATTTTGGATAAAGGGTTGTGGGCTTAGTGGAGTTCTGATAGAATATATTACCTGAGAGTCTGCACCTTACTGAAACCAGTAAAATTCCACCTCGTATGGGAGGAAAACGTGGTCTGCAAGTTCTGACTGGGCAGAGTGGTGTGGTGAATAGTGGGTTTGGATTTCAAACAATGGCCCCGTCAATGCCAAGAGTAGTAGCAGAGTCATTTCCTTCCTTCGTCTCATGCTGAAAGGAGACTTTCATGGTTTTCTGCTGGTGGGATGTAGGTCCTCTTCACATGCCCGCTTGGAAAGGAAGTGGATAATATCTGGGGATTTCTTACACCTAAATCATTATTATTTGTGGCGTGAACTTAGTTATATTATCTCAAACGCTTCTTCTGGAAGTTAATGGTGGTAACTGAGAACAAAATGTGACCTCCTGCATCTGGGAATTGGAGAATGTTCTAATGGAAAGTTTCAGCAGTTAAATTTGGCTGTGATGGGGTCGTTTGAGCTGCTGTAGGAACTTGTCACTAATTTATTCACTAAGTTAATGGCTTCAAGATGGAAGAGGGTAGATTTAGATTAGACATTGGAAGTCCTTCACTCTGAGGGTGGTGAGACGCCGGAATGGGTTGCCCAGGGAAGCTGTGGATGCTCCATCACTGGGACTGTTCAAGACCAATTTAGATGCGGTCTTGCACAACCTCGTCAAGTGGAAAGTGTCCCTGCCCATGGCAGGGGAGTTGGAACTAGATGATCTTTAAGGTGCTTTCCAACCCATGCCATTCCATGATTCTATAAAATTACTTCTTTTTCAGTCAAGCTTGAGAGATACCTCTTAGCAGGTGCACAAGTGCCTCTAAAGATCGGAAGGACACGCAAAGAGATGTGAAATATATTTTCCAAATTACTAGATTTATTTAATAAACTGGAATTAAAAGCCACAAGTTTGATGCAGTCGTGTCTAGTGCATGACATGGTGTGATATTGTGAGAGACTGTTACTGACGTCTAAGAAAATACGTGCCTATTTTTTAAAAAATGTACTCTTACTGTAAAGTAAAAATTATTTTAAAAAGTTTTAAGAAAGTTAGTGGTTGGAAAATAAGGCCTAATCTGGAGACTTTATATTTGTTGGATAGCAAAAGATTAGCTATACGAGTGGTATGTCAGCATGACCTCACCATGTGCATATGGTCCTGATGCTCTGTCTGTGCTGTTTCATATGGTCCTGGGAGAAAATAGGGGCGTAAATGCTGTTATTTCCATTAATTGCATTCTCAGTAGGGTCATCATCTGTTACGCCCCATGTGTATGTGAGGACTAACTGATAACCCAACGTTAACACTGAGCAAAGAAGGGAAATTTGGCTTGCTTCTTTTCGTTTATAAGTACACCAGAAATTAAGACCTTTCAATAAATCTGTTTTTCCTCACAATTTAATGAGTGTCTTTGAAGACTTGACACTAATGTATCTGCAGGTTACTCTTCTTTGCCACTGACTTTATGTTTCTTGATCAATGTGAAGGTGAAGTGTATTGTGGTCCTCAAGCTTTTAGTCCCTTTCTCCTCCTCATAACCCCTATCAATAGAGGAGAGTTATCCTTAGGAAGGTATATAAGAAAAAACTTCCTTAACTTATAAGTAAAAACCCAGGACGTTCCATTTGAACAGGAGGAGAAACTTCTTTGGTATGAGAGTGGCAGAACCTGGCCCAGGCTGCCCAGAGAGGTTGTGGAGTCTCCTTCTCTGAAGAGATTCCAAACCCGCCTGGACAATGTGATCCTGGGTGCCCTGCTCTGAGTGACCCTGCTGGAGCAGGGGGGTGGGATGTGATGATCTACAGAGGTCCCTTCCAACCCCCACTGGGCTGGGATTCTGTTGTTAGAGTTAGCACAGTTGCTACTCAACCTTGCAGTAAAGAATCTCTAAGGTTCTGAAAAAGCACTCTCTCTTGTTCACTGGAAGAAATTGTGAGACCTCGCTGTTCCTGGTTTGCTTTGAAGCAGCATCAAATGTCCAGTGGGCAGCACTGTAGAAGGTGCCAGGTGATGTATTTCAAACTGTTTTTAAAAGAGAAACCCACGCTCCTCTCAAAGCTCTGCAGGAGAACCAAAGGAATGTAGACCTCCTGTTGGTATATTCCATCCCCATGGGGTGATTCCTGCCTTTAAAGTTATTGCTTTTATGAGTTAATACATCATCCAGAAATGGTTTGGTGTTGCAACTGTGGGTTGAGTGGAAGTCCAACTCGCCAGCCGTGTTGGCCTTCAGCTGTCAGTACAGTGTGAGAACAAATGCTAATTTTATTTCAGGTCAGGGCTGGAGTGAAAGTTTTGGGTGGGGAATTGATACCCTCCCAAATAAAATACTGACATGAGCATTTCTGTTGCAGTCTGAGAAGAAACATAGACAGATGATGAGCAAGGTAGGTCTCCCATTATTTTGGGGCCAATCTAACTCTTGGCTCATTTTTTTCCAATAATGTGGGGGATCTGGATTCAACTTCTACTTCTACCTGAGTATGTATCAACCGGTATCACTTAACCTTTCAAGGACGCACCTTAGCTGACAGACTCCTCTCTTGTTAACACTATTCTACTTTGTATAAACTACATAACTATTCATAATGGAGAGCCTTGGGGCCAGGCTACTCATTTGGCAGACTATGGCTTCATTAAGGATTTGATTTTGATCACTTTTTGGAAAGTGCCTTTGCAAGCGTGTGGTGAGAAATTATTGGCATTTCATTTTCCCCTTCCTTCCTCATGCTTGACTTCATGAATTTAGGTCAGTAAATGTTGCTGGAGTCCTTACTTCAAAGGCAAAGGTGAGTACTGGATTTGACCAGGTTATTGTAGAACCCATCAGCAGCAAATGATTGAATTTTGCCTGTTCCAGCTGTAATTGGCTTACTCTTTTTCTGTGGGGATGAATGCTTCACAAAGAGCATCTGATGATCTCTACTTGATAATCAAGGCTATTGGTGAACAGCAAGTGGCTACAGAAGTTGCCTGCCACCTGGTTGGATAAGTATTGCTTCTGCAGTCTGGAGTGGACCAGAACTGAAGGTAGCAATTAAAAAATAATAATCATGAAACATTACATTTTTGGATGATGTCTGCCTGGATTGCTTCCAGGAATAGACGGTTCCTGTAGGTGTATTCATGGTGTACAGCAGGATCCTTTGGGGACTACCAATGCAAAGAAAACTGGGGCTTGCAAGCATAAAAACAGGCAAAAGGGTGAATGTTAGTCCAATAATAATAACGAAGAGCGTCCCAAGGCCCTGTAGGACAGTGCATAAGTATTTAAGGACTGATTTGTCCATAGTACCTGAAATTCATGGATTTTTTTTTAATATTTGCTCGACCAGCTGGTGTACAACAACAGAACACAAGTCCCTGCTCCATGGAAGTTGGACTCCAAGTGAAAAAGGACCTTATTTCCGCCCCCAGACACCTGCTGAAGGGGTGCTTGATAATGTTGTACCACTTTGTTCTGGTACCCAGGACGCAGCCCTATCTTGGAGTCCCTGCTCTGACCTTCTCTCCAGTCTCCACCATCTCTGCCTTCATTACCTTTCACTGCTGCTTCCAAGATGCTTCCTAAGAAGTGACAGCAGCAGCATCTGGGCTTGAGCAGCTTCCTCAAAGCACCTACGCTTCCTTTCACCACCCTTGCTGGGTGACTCCTCAAACCCAAAAGAACAGGCAAACACCTTTGCAAATCAACACGCTATTATTTCCACTGCAGACAACTACTGGGGAAACTTTTCTGTGGTTTTCATTTCACTCTTTTTATTTCTGGAGACTTGATGGTAATTACTGCACAGCTTCCATCCAGAAAAACTGAGGTGTTTTCAAGTGCAATATTTCTCCAGCCCATTCATTTCTGTTTAACTGCACCACAGTGGGTTATGTCACTCATTGCAAGTAAACCTACAAGTGCTATTAAGCAGCTCTGCCAGAATGGCCAAGTCCTCATCTGTCAGAGGGACTTCCTTGATGGTTCCCCCCATGAAATAATGTTCTCTGGCACGTATCTGTTTAGCTTTCCGCTGGGAACTGTACATAACTGTTTCTGGAGACTGTTTTTAACAGGGCACATTTTAAAATGGGTTGAAACCACAACCTTTTTCATAAAGGCAGGCAAAAAAATCACTACTTGGCCTTTTCCCAGGAAAGCACTTGAGCCCCTCAGGGTTGAGATAGAGGCTGCTTTTGATCCCAGGGCACTTATGCTGCTGTTGTGAACATAGACCTGAAAACAAAGTCCCCATATCCAAATAAGTGTTAGACTTCCAAGGTTGTATAACTACTTTTGATCTTCTGTAAGTCAAATACAGCTTTTTAAAATTTCATATCCTCTCAAAAACTGGTGCTTTTGGGGAACAGCTGCTGTAGAGGAGGGGGAACTGTGACCCAGAAAATGGCCAGGAAAAAGACTTTCGGGAAGGATTAGTCTTGCATCTAATTTTATCCTTCAGACACATTTTTTCTTCATTTTCATCTCCAATTAATAGTTACGAATAAAGACAGAGCTCTTATTCTTGCATCCTATATTAAGCCTTCCTCTGGATAATATATTTTTTGCTTGCTGCTGTCTCTCTTTTTCTGATGGAGAGCCACTCTTCAGTTGCTTGGAGGAATCTTGGTATGCCGTGTCCGTTCCTTTTGTGTTTTATATTTGCAGAGTCTGGAATTTCCTTTGGACAACACAAACCCGGTTCAATGCATCTGGAAAGTGACCATTTGATTCCAAGGTGATTTGATTCCCAGCAGACTCTGCACCAGACCAGCACTATGATCCAGAAATCCGTGTTGCATTTTCTTGGTGGAGGATTATAACTGTCAGATGCTAGACATCATCCAGGACATCTAGGTCATTCTAATTGTTTGAACTTCTTGTCAAATCTTGAATGAGGCAATGAACTAAATAATCACCAGCCTGTGATTTATCAGTCTCCAAACCCAACCGTATCCTCCCTGTTGATCAACCTCTTCTGAAGTGCAATATCTCAGTGTTTAATGCAACATTGAGCTAATAGGCTCTGGTTGAACACTAATATCTTAAGTAATTACCGAATGTTTACTATGCATGTTTACATAGTTGTGAGCATTGCACAAATGAAAACTTGAATTTTTAAAGACTAAAAGGTGGAGTGAGAAAACCAAGAATGAAATCACAAATATTTCAGTCTCTTTGCTTGCTGGAGCAACATGTTTGCTAGTCTGGAGAAAGGAGTTAGTTCCTCACTGTTCTTGTCTTGCGGTTGCTTATGAGCCAGAGCTGATGCAAACGTTGTTCCTTTACCAGTACTCCCAGAAGGAGAGTTCCTGAAGATGTAATTTCTAGGAGTTCATGTCAGAATTTGAAGTTCTTGGAAGATTGTTTTTCCTTGAGGCAAAGCTTTTGGGAATGACTCAACACATCAAGGTATTTTTAGTGTACATAAAGGCAGGTGCAGCTGAAGGCAAAGTCACATTTGCCTGTACTTGGAGGTCTCCTATTACCAATCTGCTCTGGGGTTGTGTTTATTCACCCTCATCTTTAAGAGAAGGATAATTCCCACCCCAACACTTGCTATCCTTTGTGCAATTTGCTTGTGTTCTAAATTGTAATAATTCAGAGGGCTCAAAATCTCAGCAGGATCAGTTTGGATTTAGTTATGACACAACAGCCCACTGACGGATGGCTTAAGGAGCCGCTAGAAAATGGCTTGTCCATTATTGTTAATGTGAGCCATCTCCTCGATGTTCCTTCAGTCTCTGACAGAACGGTGGTTTTGAAACACATCTAGGTTGGCCCTGCAGCTGTGTCCTGATTCAGTGCCTTTTTGGTACATTTCTTATTTGTGCAGATCCTAAGCGCACAAACCCACAGCTGTGCAATGTGCCATGTTACATTAGGCTGAGTTATGCACGCAAAGGGAAGAGCAGAGTTGGTGAAATGATGATAATAAATGGGGAAGGTATAGGACGATGATGGGTATAGCACTCTAGGGAAATGTTCTGACTTGAATGTTGCAACAGATTTGCCATGCGATTATTCAGGCAATATAGAGAATTGATGGCTTTGGTACTGCCTTAATTGGAAGAGGTAGAAGTTGTTGCAGAATTGCTGCTGTGGAAAAGCATCTTTACTAAAGGGGTGGCTTAAAGGTCTGTAGAAAAGGGTTGTAGCATTTTAGCTGGGACTTAAATCAACTTCTTTGCCGAATATGAAATGAACAAGCAGCCATCTTAGTCTAGCTACTTTGAAGCAGTGCTGTGCTCTTGAACCAGTTTCCCTCATGAGAGAGAGGCTATCTCAGCGATTTTTCTCCAAACTATGTATTCCACCCCATATAATTCCTTTGTTGCCAGTTAAGGCAGTTTTTAACTGCCCTGTGGTACCTGAGCAGGACAACAGGAGGTCCCTAATGATCTAAATATCAGCATGAGAATCCAGTTGCAAGGAAGGAGGAAGATGATTTCCTTTGTATGAAGTTTGAACTCTAATTTCTATTGTATTGACTTAATATTTGGGGAGACAAAATGCAAGTGTGCCACCATGATGCCAAAAAGCACAACTGAAAGCTCAGGAAGAAGTTCTTTATTTGTACTTGATAGTACAGGGGAAAAACAGTCCAAAATTAAGAGCTGTGCTGTAGACAACAAGGGGAACAAGACAGTTTATCAGTAGCTGTCAAGAGTACTGATAAGAAGGATGTTCTTTTCTTCAGCTGAATTCCTGATGAGGCTGGGGCTACCGTTCCCGTTCAAGGGCAGGAACTGAGATGAGCAAGTTCTACTCTCTGGTTATGACAGATGAGCGACATGCTAGCATGGAAAACATCACCGCCAGGAATCAGCAAAGTGATGCAGAAAACCAGACCCTGTTGCTAAAAAGAATAAAAAGCAGTGCCTATCGGATGCAGTATTTGCAATATAGAACGAGCAAAGCCTTTGCAATGCATCACATCACATCTGTTGCACACAAGTTCTTTGCGAGTGTTCTGCAATGTCTGTGTGGAAGCTCTTTTCTTACAGCAAACACTGTAGTTCTAGGGGAAATGAAAAGAGCACCTTGCTGGACCTGCAGAGAGAGGCTGGGTTAAGATTTTCTTTCTCTCTTAAAAAGCAAATGGTGGACAAACTGATTTACAAATTGTGAAACTTCTGTGGATGAGGTAAGATTTTTTCTCAGTAGGGTTAGTTGATCATGGTTTAATGTAATATGGACATAGGCTATGGACAGATAAATAGTAGTTCGATTCATGTGCACGCTTATGTGATACTAACTGCTAACCCAGTTCCTTCCATGGCTTGTTAATGAAGAGGTGTCTTGGGTGTCCTGGGTTGGGTTCAGGTTAATTATCACAAATAGCTGCTGGCCCAAGGAGTTGGGAGGGGCCACAGCCGGAATAAGTAACTGAGTCAGCCAAAGGGATAGTCCATGCCACACTGAGTCTTGCCCCTATACAAGGGGAGAGCTGGCCCAGGATGAGGGTGCCTGTTTTCAGCTTGCTTCAGTGTGGCCAGAGCAAGGAAAGTTGGTGTCTCAGACACAGTTAGAGCCTATTACTCGCTTGGTCTCTCATTTCATTAATACTATCATTAGTACTGTTGTTTTCTTCTCTCTATGTGTTGTTTTATTAAACTGTCCTTACCTCAACCCCTAGGGGCTCACCTTTCTTCTGCCTCTGGATTTTCCTTACCGTCCCCTAGGAGGGGGTGGGGTGGGATGGGGGGAGGTGGAGAAGAGAGATGAGCAGCTGCATGATGTTTAGTTGCTGGCAGAGGCTAAATCATGACAATGGGACAGCAGGCTATGTGTTCTGGGTTGTAGGCAAGCAGTCTGACCACTGCCTATCTTCCCTTTTAACTGCTGGAGCTGTTTAAGATGAACTCAAAAGTCTGTAGTCGTGTTTTCCCAGTCCAGCACATCCCTCTGCAACGTTGAGCCATTGCACTGCTGTAGAAAATGAAGACAGCTTGCAGAGAACATAAGAATCCCTCTTCCCTGCTCACTTTCCCGAAATCTCTGACTGCTACAGCAGAACAAACCATGTCTTTTGTAATTTTAAACACCTGAAGCATTTCTTTTACTGGTCCTTTAGACAAATGAGAGCTGGGAAGTGTCCCTTTTGCTTGATATAAAATGTCACGAGCTACAACGGTGTTAGAAACAGGAAAACCAACATGCAACCTGGAAATAATTGGAACCCTCAGTTATTTAAACTATAAATTGAAATGAAGTGGCTGCAAGCTGCAGTTGGTTATTTTTAGTTTGCTTTGATGGTTTGATGATTTAGAGTCCCATCACTGCCTCCAGTATTTATTGCTGCAATCTCTTTTAAATTTGATCAGAGACTGTACAATTCTCCAGAGCTTGTTCATGGGTTATTTAGAAGTTGACTGGCAAGGCAAGAGGCTGCCCGTGTTTTCAGTCTTGCAGCAGCAGTGTGTGTAACACCAATAGTACTCTTGGATAAAGTCCTCACTGATACTGCCTTCTACCTATTTCAATAAGCGGTGGGTATTTGTGAGAGCAGAAAACTTTCTGGTGATGCAATAGGAAATGCGGTAAGGCTGCACTGACTACACGCAGAAACTAAGGCTGTGAGAAGACAATCCCCTGCAGCTCTCTGGGACTGGGGAAGAGTGCCTGGAACGCTGCATGGCAGAAAAGGCCCTGGAAGTGTTGGTCAGGAGCCAGTTGAAGATGAGCCAGTGTGTACCCAGGTTGCCAAGAAAGCCACCAGCATCCTGGCTTGTGTCAGCACTGGCGTGGCCAGCAGGACCAGGGCAGAGATTGTCCCCCTGCCCTGGGCATTGGGGAGGCCACACCTTGAATCCTGGCTTCAGTTTTGGGCTTCTCACTCCCAGCAGGACCTTGAGGGGCTGAAGCGTGGCCAGAGAAGGGCAACGGAGCTGGGGAAGGGTCTGGAGCAGGAGACTGGGGAGGAGCGGCTGAGGAACCTGGGGGTGTTGAGCCTGGAGCAAAGGAGGCTCAGGGGAGACCTTCTGGCTCTGCACAACTCCCTGAAAGGAGCTGAAGAGAGTTTGGTGTTGGTCTCTTTTCTCAAGGAACATGAGATAGGACAAGTGAAAACAGCCTTAAGATATACCAGGGGAGGTTTAGGTTGGACATTATGAAAAAATTCTTCCCTGCAAGGGTTCCCCAGGCCTGGCCCAGGCTGCCCAGGTCAGCGGTGGAGTCCCCATGCCCGAAGGGATTTAAAAGCTGTGTGGATGTGGTGCTGAGGGACATGGGGTAGTGGTGTCCTGGCAGTGCTGGGTTAACGGTTGGACTTGATCTTGAAGATCTCTTCTAACCAAAGCGATTCTATGATTCTGTAAGATGCAATGAATAGGGAAAGGTAGGGAAGGCAAATCAGAGCATCAGAGAATTCATGAAATTGTAATAAGGTATGACAGACCTTCAGTGGTAAGATCAGATCCCTGCAACAGTAAGCACAGGGTGACGTAGAAGGTAACAGAGATAAATTTATATGACAGAGCCACAGAGTGGAGAGCTGTAAATCCCCAGTGGAGCAGGCAGCTCACACAGGCTGTAGAGTCAGAAAGGAGGAGGTCCTTTGAGTTCCTGGTTGATCCCTCCAAGGACTAGAGGGGCAGGCTGCTGTGAATGGTGCTTCCTTTGCTGGTGAACCAATGAGCAGAACTTGCTGTCGTTCAAGCCAATGTGAAATAGTTTATCAACTCACAATTTAGGATTCATTATTAAGTTCTATACATGTATGA
>WEIS01093717.1:0-13087 GCA_013389965.1 Todus mexicanus
AAATTCCTCCAGATTCCTCCTGGCTCCTTCCAATTCCTCCTGATTCCTCCAGGTTCTTCCAGGTTCCTCCTGGTTCCTCAAAATTCCTCCTGGTTCCTCCAAATTCCTCCAGATTCGTCAAAATTCCTCCAGATTCCTCCTGGTTCCTTCAGATTCCTCCTGGTTCTTCCAGGTTCCTCCAGGTTTTTCCAGGTTCCTCCTGATTCCTCCAAATTCCTCCTGACACCCTCCTCACCCCGTGGCCTTCATTCCTTTCAAATCAGGCAATAATTCGGGATGTTTTCTCCCTTATTCTTCTCTCGGGGCGTTCGGCAGCTTCAAGCAGACACCATCCCTCTGGGGATGATTCCCTCACTCCTCACACCTTGCTTTTCCCCACTCCCTGAGCCGGGCAGCGCTGGGGGGCGGTCCTGGGGACAGCCCTGAGTGAGTATGTCCTCGGGTGGGGATGTCCTGGGGTGGGGACCCCCCTTTCCTTCATGGTCCCCCCATTTTGAGGCGTGTCCCTGGGCGGGGCCGCCCCCCCGGGCAGCGCTTCCAGCCGGAGCCGCCATGTCGCGGCTGCACCAGAGCAGGTGGGTGCCGGGGACCCTTCCCCTGCCCCTTCCCCTGCCCTTTTGGGGGCGATGGGGGTTCGGGGGGGATGTGCGGGAGGCTCGGGGGGTGCCGGGGTAACGGCTGCGCTGCGCTCCCCGCAGGATCGCCGACTTCCAGGAGGTGCTGGGCGAACCCACGGTGGCGCTGGGCAAGCTCCGGCAGCTCTGCTTCAGCGGTGAGCGGCACCCGGGCCACGGCCGGGGGCGAGGGGTGGCCAGGGGAGGAGAGGAGGGCGCTGGGCTCGGCCCCGGCCCCGGCCCGGCTCCTGCTGCCTCTGGGCGGCGGCTCAGGCCGAGGGGTGCCCGGCGGTGGGGGCAGCTCAGCCGGCGATGGGCGAGCTGTGCTGGGGCTGGGCGAGCTGTGCTGGGGCTGGGCGAGCTGTGCTGGAGCTGGGCGAGCTGTGCTGGGGCTGGGCGGGCTCCGGTGGGGCTGGGCGGGCTCTGGGGGGGCTGGGCGAGCNTGGTGGGGCTGGGCGAGCTCTGGTGGGGCTGGGTGAGCTGTGCTGGAGCTGGGCAAGCTCTGCTGCTGTAGTTGGGCAAACGCGGGGGTGGCCTCCACCCCGAGCCCCATCAGGCCGCAGCGCTCCCCACCCGGTCACAGGCTTCCAGGCAAACCCTTCCATCCCCTTCTCTGAGGCGCCTGGGAGTTTCTTTGCTCCTGCCGTGTCCTCTCCATCCCCTGCCGTGGTCCCCACGGGCACCCTCCGGCAGGTTTGACCCCTCCAGCATCCCCACCTCTAAACTTCATGCCCCCTGGGGAGGAGAAGCGCTGCTGTGCCTGGTTCCGTGGTGAGAGAAGTGGGGTTAATGTGGTTATTTCTCTGCCTGATGTTCCTTCCACAGGAATTCCCTTCGACGGTGGGCTGCGCTGCCTGTGCTGGAAGGTGGGTTTTGCTTGGGGTGCTTTTGTTGCTTGGGTTGTTTGAGTACACAGAGTGTTTTCCTGTGCGCACTTAAAGTTGTAGACAAACAAAAAAAAAATCTCCAGAGCTCAAAAGCCACTCAAAATCAGCAGTAATTTCTGGAGTTCGGTGCTGGCGCAATTGCAGTAGCATTTACGGACACAGAGCAACCCGCACTCCGGGTGATAGAAAGTGGCTGTTTGCTCTTTGTCTGAGAGCAGCCCTCAGTGTTAGGCTTGCAGTGTGTTTCAGTCCTGTTTGCCATTGATCAATCCTACAAATGCATCCGTGCTGAAAAACAGTCCCTGAAATATTCCTGACTCTTGCTTGGCAAAGTCCCAGGCTTTCTGGAGAAAGCACCTGGTATTTTCAGAGAGTTGGTTCTAGCCGCTGCGTTTGGCTCGCTCATCTTGGAGATACAGCAGCTCATTCTGCAAATACTAATTTGTGTATTCTGTACAGATCCTCCTGAACTACCTCCCTTTAGAGAAAGCCTTATGGAGCTCTTTGCTGAAGAAACAGAGGTGAGGACATCGGTACTTGCTCCTTTATTTCTAATGATGTCTGTGGAGAAGGAGAATAGTTCCTTAAATAATTAAACACCTTCATAAAACGAATCGTTCTTGTGTGGAATGCGCTGTTCTGTAGACTGTCTGGTGGATTGACCTCTGCAGCTAAACTCGGCTGAAGAGAGAACCAAATGTCTTCTGGCTGAGCAGGGTGGTACAGAGAGATCTGTCTGAACTCAGCCTGGGGGCTTATGGTGACTTAACCTCCTGCTTCATTGCAAATTCCCCTTTTCTTCTCCAAGGGATCTCTATTCCCAGTTCCTAAAGGAAATGATCATCCAGCCTGGGATCGCCAAAGCCAACCTGGGTGTTTCAAGGGAAGATGTGACGTTAGAAGATCACGTAAGTGCTGTTGACCTTTTGTGTTGTAGAAAATTCCCCAGAGCTATAAATTCTTGCTCTGGAGTCTGGACCCCTGGGCTGCTCTTGGCTCCGTCCTTGGACGGAGAGAACTTTGCCCTGCCTGCAGGAGGGACAGTTCCTAGGTACCAGCCTGGTGTTTGTATCTTAGCAGCCTGCAGCGTGAGTTACTGGCAGAGCACCAGTAGTTCTGAAGAGAGCCATTTTCAGTCATGCAAATCCCTTCTCTCCTCCTTTGGGGCTAGCTGCTCAGGCTACGGGTCTCCTAGGGGAAGGGAGAGGCTCTCGAGGCGTACCTCTAGCAAAGAGACGCTCTTCTGGGCAGCCAAGTCCACAGGTGGACTCAGAGCAGGCTCATCTGAACAGAGGATAGAAGAGGAAGGGGAGTCGAGTTGGACTCTGGCGTGGAAGGCAAGAGACTCACCTAGTTCTAGTTCCGCTGCTGTCTTTTTTTAAAAAAATTGATTACTTCCTGCATCCCTTGGCTTTTTCCTCCTCTGAAAGCTCTGTTAAGTGTGTCTGTGTTGGGGGAGGGAATGCAGTAACCGATCAGAAGAGACTGTAAAATGATACAACTGCTCCCAGGACTTCTCCTGAACATGAACTCCTCTTCTGGTGTACGGTCGTCTGTGCTGCAGTGATCTCTGGAGGCCGGCTCGGCGCTGTAAAACCAGCGTGTTTGTAACATTCCACACGCTGGCAGCTTACAGTGATCTTTGAATCTCTTGGAACATTACTTGTTTTGTGGTTTGGTTTTTTCCTCTTCTCTCAGTTAGGTGTTAACTTTGCACGGATCTTGATCTGGAGAGAGGAAAGCATGCGTGGAGGGAGTAGTTCAGTTTGTCATGTTGGAAAACTGGTCAGATCCAGGATAGGCTGTTCATATTCATATCAATTTCCTTTTTCCTGGTGCTTCATCAGCCTTCTGAGAGCTGAGACAGAGAGGGAGTCTTGTACCTAATAACCACAACCCCTCAGCACTGGGTGGGTGGGTGACTCTCACTCCAAGTACAAAAACCATCTCTGTTGTGCAGGTTGGAGCTTCAGTCAGGAATCCTGTTGACCCAGGACAGGACAGGAGAGCTGATCTGGGGACTAAGATGTTAGGAAGCAGATGAAAAGGGATTGGAAATGGTGGCTTCTGCCTCTCTAGGAGAACCTGCACACTCACTTGTTTCACAAGCTCTGATCTGCTTCCCGCACACTGTGTGAAGAAATGATGCTAAATGTGGCTAGTGAGAGAAAACCCAAAACCTGGTGTGCTAGGAGGGTGCTGGTACGAGATGGCAGAGGAGCAGCAGAAGTGTTAAGTCAGTGTATATTTACTGAGGATTATGACATGTGTGAACACGCTTGTTCTGTTTCTGTTCTTCTATGTCTTTAGCCCCTCAATCCAAACCCAGACAGTCGGTGGAACACTTACTTCAAGGATAACGAAGTACTTCTCCAGATAGACAAAGACGTCAGGTGCGTGAGGCATAATGACTTGGGTTCCTGAACCTGAGTGGCTCGATTAACGCGTTGTACTTCAAAACCAAAGTTTAATATTAAACTGAGGCTCCCATTCAACATGGGACATGAACTTCCTCCTTCTTTGGCCTGATTTCCTCCCGTGTCCATCCTAGGAGGCTGTACCCTGACATGGCATTCTTCCAGCGCCCAACGGACTACCCGTGCCTTTTAATCCTGGACCCCCAAAATGAGTTTGAGACGCTGCGCAAGCGGGTGGAGCAGACCACGCTCAAGTCGCAGACGGTGGCGCGAAACCGCAGCGGGGTCACAAACGTGAGCTCTAGGTGGGGGCTGTCCATGGGGCAAGGCGTCCTAGCTGATGAGGGGAAGGGTGTTTCTCAGGCTATTTTCTGTTTCTCTCTCCGCTTGTGCAGTGGAATTAAGCAAATACCCCGGCAGGTAGGTAATCTGTGTTCTGGTGTATTCTGGTGGTTAGACGGCCTTGTAGAAGCAGTTGATGTGCCTGACGGTGAGCAGCTAGTGCTGTGTTCTTCAGGGATAGTGAGCACTGGGCCTTCAATGCCTTTGTGCTTCCCGAGTTACTTGTCTTGGTGCGTGTGGACACCTGCCTGCTTGGGAAGAGCTGCCCAAATCCTGAATCAGCCCCACTCTTGCCCTGCTTTTCAGGTGAGCTCCCCTCTTAAAACGACACCAAGTTCTCTGAGCGAGTACGAAGTTCTGCCCAACGGCTGTGAAGCTCACTGGGAAGTGGTGGAGCGAATCCTGTTCATCTACGCCAAGCTGAACCCGGGGATCGCCTACGTTCAAGGGATGAATGAAATCGTGGGGCCTCTTTACTACACCTTCGCTACGGATCCTAACAGCGAATGGAAAGGTGAGAGGTGTATTTTGGCCGCTCAGTAATGATTCTTGTGCTGCACGAGAATTGTCTTTGGGAATGAGACTCTCTTTAAACAACTTTGTTTGGAGTGATCAGGGCCAAAAACCAAACGCAACAAGAGATGAGGAGTTTTGGGGATCACAGCATATTGATACCGAGTGGCTGCGAGTGGTGAGGACATGGGAAGTGAGGATTTCTGAGGGTTTCTGGTTTGTTTTCCTCGGGTCTAAGTTGCAGTTTACAAAACTTAAAATCCCTTTAGAAGCTCTGGTTTGCTCATACTGTGTACACCTGGTCAGAAAAGAACGGAATGTGAGTACTTTGGCTGTTGCTTCTGCTTCGCTGGAGCTCTGAGGGTGTGTGCTGGTGGTGGGAAGAGCAGATGTTCTTGGACATAGATAACCGGTTTGTGACCCAATGTCATGAAGACCTTTTGTTGCAGACAGGGGCTGTATCTGCAGGGACTCTGAACACACTTGTAGTTAAAAAAAACAACGCCTAAAGTGTCTAATCCTTGTTGCAGTCCAAGCAAGCCTGGATCTTGTGGGATCCACTACTTGAATCCAGTGTATCAACCAGATTATGGAGCGAGGACAGTTCTAAGTCTGTGTGCCTCTGTCAGTGATGCTTCCCCTATTCCCCCATCATTTAAGTTTTTATTTGTTTTTTCAGAACACGCTGAAGCAGACACATTTTTCTGCTTTACCAATCTAATGGCTGAAATTCGGGACAACTTCATTAAGAGCCTAGATGACTCTCAGTGCGGTATCACCTACAAAATGGAGAAGGTCTACTCTACCCTGAAGGAGAAAGATGTGGAGCTGTATTTGAAGCTGGTGAGGAGCTTGATGTTTCTCTGAGTCTCAGCTGGAATGTGAGGAGTGGAGCTTAATAGTGCGTTTAAACATCAACTGATTATGTTAAACTGTCACTGTACTGGAATCGAAAGGTTGAGAGAGCGTGTGAAGAGCTCTGCCTATAGGGCACAGAGGCTCCCTTATCTGTGAGGTGACACAACATCTCCTTGGCGTGAGCCTAGGGTGAGCTGACACAGCAAGGCTTTCCTCCCCTGGCTGAGAAAACAAACAATAGTTGCTGCAAAGCCGCCAGCTGTGAGTCTGAAGCAACTTGGCAATGATCCCTGGTCACCTGGCTCGAGGCGTAGCTGGAGATGGAGTCTTTACGCTCTTCTAGGAGCTGGAGTCTTTACTCTGTTCTAGTCATCAAGCAAAACCTGAGTTTTGCTGTGGAGTTCCTTGGAATTTGAGGTTACAGGAGCTGTGTCTCCACCTTTAAAAACAAAACCAAAAACCCCAACCCCCCGAACTTCTGTTGCCACTGGGTACCCTGACAGCGCTAACGTAAACTGCACCGAGGTCATTCCAGAAGTGAAGTTAAACCGAGCAAACTGGTCCATTCTGCTCACCTAATTCTATCCTTCTCCTTTGTACAAGGATCTCAGAGCGCTCAGTGTTGGTGTGGGTTTTGTAGAACACAAAGGCAGCTTTTGCTGAAAGCATCTTCAGGTCATAAAGGCCATTTAGTGTGAAACTGGAAGGGAAAGCTGCTCTTGCTACTCCAGCCTTCACCAAATCACACTGAGGGGTTTTTGTGTTTAGAGAAATCAGGATATACTTCTTTTCTAATCCAAAAGATGGTTTGTCCGCACAATGACACGACCTACAGCGTCGGCTGGTGGCTGGTTGAGGGGAGAGGATAAATGGCTCACAGTTTGGCTGGCAGGAAATGGTTGTGGCCATGCAGCAGCTGATCCTGAAGAATATCAGCAGGATCCTTGTTTGACCTTGATTAAAATGATGGTCCCTTGGACTTAACAGCAGAAAACAAGCAAGCCCCAGGCTAGAAATGCTTACAGTATGATTTACTGACCATCGGTGTGAACTCTGCTCCGTCTTTGTTTCTTTCTGTGAATAGTAAACCTTTTGATAAACACAGGGCTTCTGGAAAGGAGAGGAAATCCTGACCAAACAGTGCCACCGCTAGAGGGGGAGGGCTGTGGCTTTGCAGATAAAATGCTGTTCAGATGGGAATGTTAAAGTTACTTGGCAAGTTTAACGGAACTAACACAAGTAGTGCCTTCAGGAAGAAAAAGAAAAGCTTCCTTTACTCCGTGGTGTGGACAGGGGAGCGATTTCTGGCTTGTCTATGGACATGGAGCTTGGCTGCACTGCAAATCTCTTGGTCTAGCTTGAATGTGAGAGTGTTCAAAGGAGCGTGTGGGTTTGCCGATGTTACAGCTTAGAGCAGTATTGGGGTGGAGATGGGGTGGAAACATGGGGTGCATCTCTTACTTGTAGGGCAGTGGCCAAGAGCACATATTCATTCTTTGCCTGGTGCATGTCTGACAGCAAGAACAGAACATCAAACCTCAGTTCTTTGCCTTCCGCTGGCTGACGCTGCTCTTGTCCCAAGAGTTCCTGCTGCCAGACGTCATCCGTATCTGGGACTCCCTCTTTGCTGACGATAAGCGCTTTGATTTTCTTCTGCTCGTCTGTTGTGCCATGTTGACGTAAGTACAGACGTGTAGCCTTCCTGCTCTTCTCTTTCCCTCCTTTACCTAAAGCTGCAGATCCAGGAGTATTCTGCAGGTGTGGGCTAAGGTATCTGGTGGATAGGTTAAAGTCACTGTTCACAGCGGGAGCAAAAGTGTTACGGCGTCGTCTGGTTTTAAAGTTCATCTGTGAAAAGCCAAAAGTAGCTGGAATTATTTCCATCTTTCAGACTAATCCGGGATCAGCTGCTGGAAGGAGACTTCACACTGAACATGAGGCTGCTACAGGTAAGGATTAAATATAGTGGATGTAGGGAGCAATTTGAAGAGTCTCAAAATACTCCTGTGAAGGGAGGGTGATGGTCAGAGAAAGGAGCGTGCCTGGCTGAAGAGGAGTGCCAGATTCCTGATGTTTGTGTGCAGAAGAGTCTTCAGGGATCTTACAGCTTGCCCATTCCTGGCAGTGCGAATCTCCTGCTTGTGCACCCAGAATCACGATGACTCTCGCCTACAGAGAAATGATAATAGGCTGGCAGTTTCTGATTTTCCTTTTGTTTGCAAAACATAGAATAATTTTTGAGCAAAGCCATGAAACTCTATCTAACAGTGTTAAATTTGTTAGCCAGAGGCTTTTATTTCCTTCCATGAGAGCCCAAGGTTGAAAACAGCTGCACTGCACAGCAGGACGTCTCTGATTCTGCCAGTTCCTGCTTTGGGCTGTGCAAGATCCTGACTTTGATAAAGCTTTCTGGCATGAAGAGAGCTCTTGTAGCAGGCCAGCTTGCTGCACCCTTGGAGGAAAATTAAAAAACCCAAGCTTCTTGAAGGGTATTGAGGCTCAACCAGTTACAAACTGGGAAACTGTTAGAGCTGGTAAGGGGGTAACTGAATAACAGGCCAAGAATGTTGTTGTTTGGGGTTGCCTGTTTAAGTGAAACAATGTGCGCAAGAAACGTAGGCAGTCATGTCACTTTGTTTCTTTGACACAGGATTATCCCATCTCTGATGTTCATCTGATTTTGAAGAAGGCAAAGGAACTTCAGGATTCCAAATAGTCCATGAGCCTAGCAAAAGGTTTTAGAAAAACTGTACGGCAGCGGATCCCAGGAGATGCCCCCATGCAGTGTGGTGCATTTCAAGCTCCTAGAGGTCTCTGCAGGACTTCAGGTTTCATGTTTGGGCTACTGGCCACCTTGAAGACTTCCTTCTACTCTATTTATTAGGTCAAGGACTGATTACTTCCCCATCTAGTTGGGTCCTGCACTCCAGATCTTTTCAAATCTCAAATGCCTCTGTGCTGCCAAAAGCAGTTCTTTCTATCTTCTTTTTAATGACTTGAAGTCTGGGGAGAAAGAAACCATCTGTCTGTGTATTCCTGAAGGCGTGGACTCCTGCGTCATGGAAATAACACGTGGAGTAACTTCTGATGGGGAAAGGACAGGCTGAGTCCAGCGGATTGCAGTGGGTGAGTATAGAAGGATCTTCCTCCCGTGAACGGAATGTATTCCAATGAAGTCACGCATCCTGCCATTCAAGTAGCTTCTGGATCCTTCTTCCCTGTGTCTGCACTTGGACATCCCTGGCGTGTGCAAAGAAGAAGATTGCATCAGTTTCTGGCGATTGTCACCTGACATCTGGCACTCTGGAGCCCTTTGAAAGACCTGGAGAAGCTGAGGTGGGAGGACATGGTTCCAGCTGGTGGCTCTGTGCACTGAAACTGCCTGAATCCGGAATCGCCTTATCAACAAGGTCTCCTTCAAAACAAGACTCTGGTGATTTTAATCAACAAATGAAGTGTAAAAGTCAAGCCTTACTACGCACAGCCTTAGAGCAGGAGCTTGTTGCTTCAGGGAGGCCTCACGCTGCTTTCCTGCCTCTGAACTGGAGCATATTCCACTACAATCAGGATTCGGAACCACGAGAAATGGGCATTTGGTCACGTGTCGTGAAGACGGTCGTATTTAGGAGCTTACACAGGCACGGCGCTGGAGTTTTCTGACTTGGTGCTTGCAAAACGTTACCCTGCGTAAGCTCAGGTCACAGTAACCGTGGTATTGTCTTGTACTTCTTGCCAGGGGGAGACATGGTACAGGTCTGACCTACAAGTAAGAGTAATCCCCTGGGCACACAAACATTTGTCCTTAGCTGACTGCTGGGGCTGAGCTGCTTTTCTGTGTATCGGTCCTGTTGCAGTCACGGTCCTGAGTGGGACAGTTGTCCCTCCCGAGGGGAAAACCGCTGCATTTCAAACCCAGCGGAGCAGGCTTAGGTGGACATCGACTGAGACAAGCTGCGGAGAGAGCTGCTGACCTGCCAGCGCTGTCGAGCTGGTCAGGAACTAATCCTCAGAGGGAGAAACGGCCAGCACCCAGGTGCTTGGGTGGTTCAGAAGCTCTTGAGTGAACACTAACCCAGCGTGCTCTTCCCTTCCTTTCCGTGCTGTGCTGGCTCACCTCTCCACAGCCGTTTGACACTGCAGTTTTCGGTATTTATGGGCATTGATTTGTTGAAGGTCAGTCGTCTTTGTAAGATCTGCGTAAGCCGCTGACGACCTCGAATCGCCCTGGCAGGAGGGATGTTATCAGCCTTCAGCTTTTTTACTAGGGTTATTTCCTGCCCTGAAGGCCAGTTCTTTACAGGCTGCTGTAATTCTCACTAAGGTGGGTGAGGGAACCAAAGGACAGGTTGGTGCATGTACCGATGTTCAATCCCAAGCGATCTCTGCCTCTTCAGGAGATGCTCGAGTAACACTGGTGCAGCCAAGTGTCGCTGCTGTGGTGGAGCAAGAGCAACTGAAGACTTAATCTGTAATTAATACCTGTGGCTAACCTGCTGCAATCCTTTCTAGAGGGTAGAGTTCTGCAAGAAATATGGAACCAATAGTCCAGGAGAGCTGTGGGATGAAGCATCCTGTCTGCTCCAAGCGCTGGACGGGTGTTCTTCCTGCTTTGTATTGCTGAGCTATCCCTGCTGGTCTCAGCTCTTGGGTACCTGCGTTAGCAAGGCCAGTGGGCAGTCCTCGTGTGGCCAGCTGGCTGGTTCAGGTGCTGGTAGGCACAAACATAGAACTGGAGGGTCAAACGGAGGCAGAATTGGACCTCCAGCTTACCCTTGTGCCTCAGAACAGCTCTGAATACTGCTGTAGCTCTTTCACATTCCATGGAGAAGCTCTGCTCTCTCCTCCCTGAGTCCCTGGGCTGTCTGCTTTGGGTCCTCCCTGGCAAGTGCGGGGTTTCCTTATGCTGTATTTTTTTCTCCCTGGTAGCAGCAGTATCCATGAGAGTTCCTGCTCTGAACAGCTAAGAAGTCCCCTTAAAACAACCTGAGAAGGCAGCCGGCATATCAGCCTTAAAGCTTTGTTTGGAGATGAACTGCTTGTTTTCAGAGTAGCATTTGGGCCCTGAGGTTGATCTCCTGCGGTGGTGGTGCCCAGGTCGCAGCCGGGGCCTGGTCTGTAGCATTACAAACAGCTTGAGGAAGAAACGGTGGAGGCAGCTGCTCCAGTAGCCGCTCAGGTGGCTGGCTGGGTATGGGTGTCACGCTGGCTTCTCCCTCGGGGTTGAAGGGCTTACGTGATGCCATCTTACTTCTCTTAGGGGGTGGCAGTAAATGCTTTTACAAGGAGTCTGCAGTGATTTAGTGGGATGCAATGAGAGCTTTGGCTGCTGGAAGGGTTCTCCAGCGTAAATTCTCTGGCTTTTATCCAGGCTATGGCTGCTTAAACTGATCGAGTTCTTTGGGGAGAGCTTGTAACAGTTTTGACACACCCAGACAGGCTGGTTCCTACATGAGAAGCTGGTTTATATTCCTCCTTATCCCCTCCTTGGGGGTAGGACTTCTGTCCTGCTGCTGAAAAAGGCTGTTGAAGGGAGCTGTACTTTTCAATGGCTTGGGACATCCATTTCTTTATTCCAAGACTTCCCTCTTTAAGAGCAAACCCAGATTTTCTGAGAGGAGAAAAAGTCGTATTTCTAGCGTTTGAATCTCCTCGTGAGTCTCCTGGGCTTCATTCCTCAAATGCTGTTGTTGTTGTGCAGGTCAGGTGATATTTAGTGGTTCCTGGCTTGTGTGGCCAAGTAACAACCACTCCACCCTTGGTGTTTCCACCTCTGGTTTCTTTCAACCCTGATCTGCTGCAGGAGCAGCGAGGTTGGCTGAAGGAGCAGTTCTTTAGGTTGGGAGGCATTGGGAGGTGTTAGTGTGGGGTGCCTCGGGGACCTCTTGTTTCACAGGATCCTAAACAGAGGATGTTTAAACAGCTCTTTGACACATTCCACACAGGCAGGGGCAAGGGGACCCGTCTCCGCCTGGGAGGAGGAACACGACGCTGTGCTGGATGCAGGGAGAGCTGAGCCTTCCCTGGGAGGAAGGGGTCCAGGCTACCTGCTCCTCACTGTAAGTCAGCCTTTGGGAAGCTTTGTGGCTTTGCCAGTGTGGTGGAAGCAACAGGACACTAGAGATGAAGTGGTTGATGGTGGCCACTCAGAACACTGATTTGGAGTTTGATTTTTGTGACCCAACCTAGAAATGATTTGCACTTGGGCTGTGAGTGGGATGAAGGCCAGACGTTGCTTTGGGGGAGCCTGAGGTGTTTGGGGAAGCAGAGGCTGTTTTCCCTTGACAAGTGTCAGTGATTCTGCTTTAGCTGTTTGGAGCACTCCTCAAATGCCCTTTCCCTGAAAGAGAGGAACAAATAACACTTTCTTTGTTGTTTTTTTTTTTCCAACCTTGTCTGGAAAGACTCGCCAGAACAGGGTACAGAGAACACTTCATCAACACTCTCAAACTCCTTCTTTTACGCTTCTTTTTAAACACTATTTTTTTTATTGTGCTTCCTTGAACTAAACGGGCGGCTTTGCGCAAACATCTGTTGGTGACGTGACTCGTGTGGTGAGCTTGGAGTTCGTGCCGCTGCTACAGGTGCTGCCCACGGGATTTCTGCGACACCGGCTGGGGGGGAACCAAGTGACCCAGCAGCAGCAGCAGCAGCAGCCAGGCCACGGTGAGCAGAGCCCTGCTTGTGGCTACCAGCCCGCCTGGCTCCATCGCCCTCTCATCTTCGGGGAGATGCTTGTTGCTTTGCGTTCCCTGGCCTGGCTGGAGTGGGGCCAGCCCCGGGAATGGTGGCTTTGCTCGAAGGTAACGCTGCGGCTGCTCCCGGGGTGGCAGAGCGGCACTGGCGGGGGCACCGGGACCAGGACCAGGACCAGGGCTGCGCTGGGAGAAGCTGCGGGTCCCCCTGCCTCGGTGATCGCTCTGCTCTTCATTTTTGTACTTCTGTGCCCCGCCGACCCCAGATGTATCACTGTTCTCTCCAATAAATGCTGTTCTCTCTCCATTAAAGCTGCTCCAATAAACGCGGTTCTCTCTCCAATAAACACAGTTCTTGCTCCATTAACTGCTGTTCTCCACACCAAACGCTGTTCTCCCACTAAACGCTGTTCTGTCCCACCAAACGCTGTCCTCTCCCAAACGCTCCTCTCCCCCAAACGCTGTCCTCTCCCCCAAACCGCTGTCCTCTCCCCCAAACGCTGTTCTCTCCCCCAAACCGCTGTCCTCTCCCCCAAACGCTGTTTTCTCCCCCAAACGCTGTCCTCTCCCTCAAACGCTCCTCTCCCCCAAACGCCGCCCCGCGGGTTCCCGGGAGTCGGCCCTTAAAGCGGCGATGGCTCCCTCAGCGGGGTGGGTCCGGCGCGGAGGCGGCGCGGCCCTTTTAAGCGGCGCTCTCGGCTCGGCTCGGCCCGTCCCGGCTCCGTCCCGTCCCGTCCCGGCCGCAGCATGGCGCGGGGCCGCTG
>WEIS01093717.1:13127-26116 GCA_013389965.1 Todus mexicanus
CCTGCCGGTGCTGCCGGCCGTGGCGGCGGAGGAGAGCTCGCCGCCGGCGGAGCTGAGCAAGTACGGGCTGCCGGGGCTGGCGCAGCTGCGGAGCCGCCGCTCCTACGTGCTCTGCTACGACCCGCGGAGCCGCGGCGCGCTCTGGGTCATCGAGCAGCTCAACAGGGACACGCTGAGCGGCGCCTCCGAGCGCTCGGCCTGCGAGTTCCGCGAGGACGAGTCGGTGCACGAGTATCACCGGGCCACCAACGCCGATTACCGCGGCAGCGGCTTCGACCGCGGGCACCTGGCGGCCGCCGCCAACCACAAGTGGAGCCAGCAAGCCATGCGGGACACCTTCTACCTCAGCAACATCGCCCCGCAGGTACCGCCCCGCCGGGCCCGGCTCAAGGGCAGGCGCTGCTCCCGCCTGGGAATCGCCGTCAGCGGCTCCGGATCTGCCGGGAGCTTGTCCCGGAGCGGTGCGGGGTGGAGGAGCCAGGGATATCTGTCTCTGAGGGGTTTGGGATGGGGGAGGCAAACATATTTGTCCCTGGAGGGTTTGGGATGGGGAAGCCAGGGATATTTGTCTTTGAGGGGGTTGGGATGGAGGAGCCAAGGAGATTTGTCCCAGAGGGTTTGGGATGGAGGAGCCAAGGATATCTGTCCCTGGAGGGTTTGGGATGGGGGATGAAGGATATCTGTCCCCAAAGGGCTTGGGATGGAGGAGCCAAGGATATTTGCCTCTGAGGGGTTTGGGATAGGAGAGTCCAAGGATATTTGTCTCTGAGGGGTTTGGGATAGGAGGGTCCAAGGATATTTGTCTCTGAGGGGTGCGGGATGGNATCTGTCCCCAAAGAGCTTGGGATGGAGGAGCCAAGGATATTTGTCTCTGAGGGGTGCGGGATGGGGGAGCCAAGAATATCTATCCTTGAGGTGTGTGGGACGGGGGAGTCGAAGGATATTTGTCACTGAGGAGTTCAGGATGGGGGATCCAAAGACATTTGTCCCTGAAGGGTTTGGGATGGAGTATCCAAGGATATTTGTCCCTGAGGGGTTCGGGATGGAGGATCCAAAGGTATTTGTCTCTGAGGGGTTCAGGCCTGGAAAAGTGAAGACTGAGAGGGGATCTGATCGATGCTGCTCAATATCTAAAGGGTGGGTGCTGAGAGGATGAGGGGGAGCTCATTAGTGGAGATCTCTTCTGGAAAGCACCCAGGGCGCTGTGAGCTGTGTTACAGAAAAGGCTGGTGTTACTACAAGGAAAACTGCAGAGCGAGGAGATTCCCCAGTGCCTCACTTTGCTGCCTGTGTCACCCCGGTTGCGTTTCTAGAATCCTCATTTGAACCAGCACGCCTGGAACAACCTCGAGAAGTACAGCCGGAGCTTGGCGAGGAACAACAAGAACGTCTATGTCTGCACAGGACCCCTCTTCCTGCCCAGGTAAACACGAGGGCCGAGCTGGGGCCGCGCTGGGCAAGGGAAGCAGGCTGAGGGGTGCAGCCCCCCAGTGATCTGCTCTGGCCCCCGCAGCAGGTAAGGCCAGCTGTGCCCAGCAGGTTCTGTGGAAGGGTCCTTTCTTAGGATTAGTTTGTGTAGTTCCTATTCAGTTGGTTATTTCCTGGGTAAGGGTGGGTTTCTTGAGCTGCAGTGTAACTGAATCGCTTTCGTTCACAGTCCTGAACAATCTAATGGTAGCAGATCACTAGATTATTCAATTAACAGGTGAGGCTGCAGACCCCCTTCTGTGCAGAGTGAAGCCTCTAGCCTTTATTTAATGGATTATTTCTCCATTTGAGAGCGTGACTTTATTTGCAAAGATCTTCAGGTAGCACTGAAGAGCAGCTGCCTCACGTTGAGATCTCTTCAGCAGCAGGAAATAGTTTGGAAAGGCTGTTAGAGAGACACCAGGGAAGGGATTTGGGACGAGCAGACCCAATACACAGCTCAGCCTCACCGTGTGGTGTAGCCTCCATTTCAGCAGCGTTTTTACACCCCTGCTGCAGAAGTTGGGCTGCTCCCTGCCATGCTGTGGGGTGGGGATCCCTTAGGGATGGTGAAGGAGGGATCAGGAGGCAGATGTGGCCCCAGACTAGGAGGTGACGTGGGATGTTGCTGTCGGTGCAGGATGGAGGCCGATGGGAAGATGTACGTGAAGTACCAGGTGATTGGGAAGAACAACGTGGCCGTCCCCACCCACTTCTTCAAGGTGCTCATCCTGGAAAAGGAGAGCGGGGAGATCGAGTTGCGCTCGTACGTGATGCCCAACAGCCCTGTGGATGAGAACATCCCCCTGGAACGGTTCCTGGTTCCCATCGAGAGCATTGAGCGAGCCTCGGGGCTCCTCTTTGTCCCAAACATCTTGAGGAGAACAAGTAACTTGAAAGCCATCACGGCTGGAAGCAAGTGTTGAACTTCAGCTAGACAAATCCGGGTATCCCCGGGGAAGGGACTCGCAGCGTCAGCCACAGGCTACTAGTTCTTTGTGCAATTTTAAATGGGAGAAATAAGAATCAAACCAATGCTTCTCTTTCCTCTTCCCCTCATTCCATGTAACGGTGAAACACGCACACGCTGCAGGTCTCAAGGGCAGGTTCTGCAGAGGGCTCCTGGGCATCTGACACCATCGTAGGTCTTTAGTTTGTCCCTAATCCACAGCACGGAGCACACCCTGGAATTGCTCCCTTCGAGTTGTGCGTGGCTTAAGGCGCAAAGGGAAGTGACTTAATTTCTGCTACTTAGTAGGAAAAACCAGGAGCGAGACGGGTGCAGGGGGAGGAGAGGAGAGGTTCCTGCCTTTCTGCCGCCAAACCCGATTGTACGATTGTTTTCTTTCAGAAGATGGTTTTAGCAGTAAAGCTTTGAACACCCACAGTGTTGGTTGTTTCTTATCTGCTCTAACCAAAGTATCTCAGCAGGAGGGGAGAGGACAGAGCCAACTTTTCCAGCTGCTGTCCTGGAGCTCGTTGTAGGCAGAGCTTAAAACATCACAGATGGAGCCAAACTATACCGAGCTGTGCTGACGTGCTTTAGCCAGCACAAAGCTCCAGCCCTTCCTGCTCTGGAGAAGGATGAAACCTTGGAGTTGATGGGGGCCTGGGGGAAGTCAAGCTAACTGAGACAGGAACAGCTTCTTGGCATGCTTAAGTTTTTACTTCCTTTAAGTCTGAAGGCCACACGGCTCCAGAGGCACCGCATGTGCAGGATCTCTGGATGCTGAGGGCTCATCTGCTACACCAAGACACTCGCGCATGAACTTCGAGGCAGCTGAGGTTCCACCCTGCTTTATTCCCCACCCTGGACACCTGAATTCTGAGACCCAGGCTGCTGCTTGGCTTGTTCCAGCTGCCGAGAGGCAACGAACAGCACTTGGCTGGAGCGTGCAGGCAGGAGGGCGCAGACTGGCTGCTCCCGACAGCAGCCGGACACACACTCAAGCGGTGCTGCCAGCTGCAGTCACGCTGTGCCTTGGCCCCGCCAGGCTCTCGGAGGGATCTGCCCAGCGCCCCGTGTTCCAACAGCCACTTCCAGAGCAAACAGTCACTTCCAGAGGCAGTCCTCTGCTGGCGGCAAGGTCAGTGGGTTTCCTTCCTTCCTTCAGCTGCCGCTGGGTGTCTTCACAGCCTCCGCAATGTGAGGTCTCAGCGCAGACAGCGAGATCAGCAGCGCCTCCTGGAACGGACGCGGGCAGCAGTCAGAACCAGAGCCGCTGCTCTCCCAGGAGCACTGGGCAAGCTGAACGCGCTTTGCCGAGATGTCATGGTGGGGAATGACCTGTGGGCCCGGCGTGTCGCTGCAAGAACACAGCTCTGCTCTGTGCACACCAGCCTCACACCCCACCACAGCACCGCCTCCCGCCCTACCTCTGTCCGGATGGTTCTGCTGCCTTGGCTGGGACAAGTGTTCAGGTAAAAGTCGAACAAGACGCTTGGATCAGTGACCTCCAGGTTTGGGTCGACGTCAAGCCCGGCTTCCAAGCCCTCAAGGCCTCCAAACACGACAAGGGCGTGCCTAGGGGAGAGGGCAGGGACAGGGTGAGAGGGGACACTGGCTCCTACCCCTGCACCAAGGCAGGTGCCAGAAGCTTCACATGGGAGAGCTGCTCGTGAGCCTTCAACCTTCAAGTGGATTAAGAATTGGCTTCACGTAAACACTTAACTTGATCTGCGAGAGGCAGACTCATTTCTTTTGTTAGGTGTGTGGGTCGGCGTTCAAGTTCCACTGTGGTGCTGTAGCAGGGAGCGGTGTCCCTGGCTGACAGCGCCCGAGGCAGCTGCTTCCCTAACGAAACCTTACAGCACTTGGCCAGTGCAACCAACAGGAATTGGTCTGGGGTACCCCTTGTCCTGGGGCACTTTCCTCTGTGTGACAGAAGCCAGGGGATGTGCTTTGGCACAGAAAGGAACAGCAGAGCACAGGAGAGAGCCTGCAGGCGAGGCTTGCACTTGTGTCTAGACGCACTCCTGCCTGGGAGAGCACCAAGGGCACGGTGCAGCTCTGCTGCCTGCACCAGGCCTCCCTGCAGGCTCCGAGCGGGGCCAAGCAGGTGGGACACGAACCTGAAGGAGGGAAGAGCGGCCTGGTCCACGGAGCTGCCCCGCTCTGAGGTCCCGATAGAGAGATCGTAGCCTTCCTTGAACGGGCACTCGGAAAAAACAGCGCCTGGGAAGCAAACACAACGTGGGGTTATTCATGTGAGGCCCTCACCCACTTCTGGCCAGGCTGGAATGCTCCACGGCTAAAGGGCAGCAGCAGGAGGAACTGCTTTGCAGGGCCACTGATGCACCAGAACAATTCCTCTTTCCTACATAATCCCCTTGCTGCAGGAGTCCCTGGCACCCTTCTTAGCTGCGGCACCTTTTCCTCAAAGCTCAAATGGGTGGCAGCGGCCGTTCCTTGGCTAACAGCTTATGATTTCCACAGAAGATTCAATCAGAAAACAGCAAAAGGATTTTGCAGGGCTCTTGAGCTCAGTGTCACTGCTGGCTTTGCTGTGAATGAGCCAGGGAGGTAGTAATCATGGAGACAGAGAGCAGCAGCTCTTCTCCTACTGCAGCACGGACATTTGGCGTGAGGGTGAGTGGAGCTTCAGGGCTGAGTGCTGGTGGGTGGGTGGGTGACTGGGGTGATTCACACCCCTTAATTCTTTTTTTTGCCACATGGCTGCGAGCTGCACATGTGAGCTCCCTTGGAGAGATTTCTAAGTGACTTTAAGGAGTGCTGCAGGTGTGCAGCACTGAAATTGGCGTGGAAGCCCAGGCAGAGACGCGACAGGGAGCGGAGAACCCCTGCAAACACTTACTGAGGCAGGAGGCCAGGCGGACGCTGTAGCCCCAGTACAAGCCTGAGACTGTCCGAGGGTGATGTGAGGACACCACGATGCCCTTCCGTGCTTTAGTTTCTGAAAGGGAAGCAACAAGATCAACAACCCGTGTGATCTGGTGAGAGCTGGGTTTAAGCAACCACCTACAGCGGTTTCTCCTGGGGCAGGGCATTGGTTTGGTGACCAGCCAAGAACGGCTCTTCTGAGCACATTCTGCAAAGTGTGCAGGTACATCTGGGCTGGTTATTGTTGCTCGAAGAGCTGACAGTTCTTTGCAGTTAACTAAGGAGGTGCAGTAAAGGTGTGACTAACGCTGTGTGTGAAGGGAACGTGCAGAGCTGCTGGGTACCTTCCATCGTTAGCAAGCTGAAGGTTGTCATACGGAAGAAGCAGCCCCTGCAGGGCTGGAGCTGACAGATGCTAACGGAGCAGAGGATTACCTGGGTTCAGGGGCTCCTCCAGGCGCACGGTGACGCGCAGACCGGGGCTCAGCTGTTTGTCGATCTGCACCTCCTGCAGTGACAGTCATCATCAGCATCAGACATTCTGGAAGTACTGAGGAAGATGGGGAAGGAAGGGAACCCTCTGAGGAGGTGGGATCTGCTCTGGCCTGGAGCTGGAAGGAGCAGCTCTGTGATCAAGCAGTGCAGAGCAGGCTTAGGGGGGCTGGGTCAGCAGTCTGCAACTTACTTTACTGCTCAAACATTCAGCTCAAGTGGCAGAGCAATGAAAGCTGGAACGGGCCAGCCTGACAGGACTTGGGAAGCTTTGGACATTGAGAAGTGCCAGCATTAAAGCTCATGCCAGCCGGCTGCCGCCTTCAGAACCCTGCAGTACCCTCCCTATCTGCATCAAATCCACCAGAGAGACAGGGGAAATTGCTTTGGAATCTGCGGGTCACGGACGTACCTTCCTCATCCCGCAGTTAACGAAAGAGCCTCTGCCTGGTTTTGTTGGCCGGTCCAACACGACACCTTCTCGGTACTCTGAGTCCTCGTCCACCCGCATGTGGTGGGGGCTGTCCAGGGGGTTGAGGAGCCCTAGAACAGCACAGATGAAACAAACTGCTGAGGAGAGGACACAAACTGTAGTAATCCAGCTGGGAATACAGCTGCTCTGCCGCCCCCTCCCCCCGGGTCCAGCCCTTCGCTGGCGCTCTGTAGAGGGGAGATGTTCCTCAGCTCTGCGCATCCCATGCAAAACAAGAGGCAGAGCTCAGCAAGGAGGAGCCAACAGCTTGGGACCGCGACAACTGAATTGTTACCTGCAAACTGCAGATCCTCGTGCTTTGGGAAAAAGGATTTCCTCAAGTACCTGTTGTCAGAGAAGGTTGAAACGTGAGATCAGTTGTTACTGTGGAATCCAAGCGTCAATTCTAACCCTGTTCTGACTCAAAGGCTCTCAAAGGAGCTCCTGCAAGTCCCTGATCTACCTCTAACACAGCATGCGGGTCATGTCCTGTATTCCCTGCTGCTCTTGCAGTTCAGTTCCTGAACTGACCCTGCACAATCGTGCAACAGAAACAGTTTGGCTCCTGCTGCCACAATGACAGCCACGGTAGGCAGTTCTGATGCACAGTCTGACTATGGTGGACTTACTGAGGGCACTCCAGGTACTGCAGGATCCGAGCCAGCTGTACACAAGCCTTGCCTCTCTTCCCAATTCCTTCAAAGTCACCCTCCACGGTTCTGGAAGAGAAAGAGCAGCTTGTGAGCTCAGCATGAGACTGCAGAGCCCTAGAGGGCCAGGTCTCCAGAAGACCAAGCCTTGCTCCTTAGTCTGAGAAGAGCAGCACTTTCCCCCCCAGCCAAATCCTGGTATGTGAGAGGTTCAAATGTTAGCCTGAGGTACCCACAGTTCTTTCCTGGTCTTAGCTTGGTATAAAGGTTGAAGCAACAAGAGAGCAGGGAGGAAACGCGTTCTTGGGGAACAAGACAGCTCCTCCTTACTTTGCATCTTCTCCGTGATCGTCGAACACCACGATCTCATCCACGCAGAAGATGGCACAGGCCCGAGCGATCTGTCCAGCCAGGTATGTGCGCAGCTCCAGCGACTGGGCGTTGTTCAGGATGGAGCCCGGCAGGGCCACGCTCAGGGTGTGGTGCTGCCCTGGGGAACAGAGCGCCGTCAGGAGAGAGGTTTTCCCTTCAAGGTGTCCCGTGCAGTGCTCGCTGCGTGGTCTCCGTGCCCGGGGGCTGCCTGAGCAGACCCACGGAGCCGAGCGGCGCCTTTCCTATCAGGAGGTGCAACTGACTGAGGTTTACGACCAAGCTCTCCCCGCCAGGGCCTCCCCCCGCCTCACGGCACCATCACCTTTGTCCTCCCTCTGCTCCTGCCGCTGCTTCTCGGCCTGCTTCTCCTCCAGCTCCCGCAGCCGCTGCTTCTCCAGCTTTTTCAGCAGCTTCGCCTCCCTCCATTTCTTCTTCTCCGCTTTCCCTGCGCAGGGAACAGCACCGGGCTTCGAGCACCGACCCGCCAGAGCCCGGCCCGGCCCAGCCCAGCNCAGCCCTGCCCTTACTCTCCGCCTTCCAGCGCCGCCAGTCCACCCTCCTCCCGGCAGCGGGCGGGGGGCAGCGGGCGGGGCCGCCGGGAGCCCCCGAGGAGCCGCTCCCGGTACCGGTACCGGGCCCCTTGGGCCGCTTCGCCGCGCCGTTCTCCGCCATCTTGCGCGCACGCGGCCCGGCCACGCCCCCTCCCACCGCGGGGATTGGCTGAGGAGCACCTGTGCCCGCCCACAAAGGGGTGGAGCCCACCTCACGCCAGCCAATGGGCAGGCAGCGGCCGCCGGGAGTCCTGTTTAAGTCGCCTACGCGGGTTGTGAAGCTAAGTGGGGGTTGCCTCGTTCCGCCGAGGGATGGGTGACCTCTGGGTGTAGCTCAGCCCCTCCAGGGTGCGGGGCTGCCCCTGCCCTGCAGCAGGAGCCGGCTGCGATTCATTAATGTTGCAATTAATCTTGGTGTCAATAACCGGATTTCGCGGGAGTTTGTGTGTTTTGGTGGTCGCGGCTTGCCCGGCAGGTGTTGAGGGTGCTGAAGGGCTCTGAGCACCCTCCAGCATCCGCCAGCACCCGTCTGGCCCGCCCGGCGAGCTGGGGTGTCCCCAGGGTGCTGGCGGGTGGTGGGTGCAGCTCTGGCTCCCCAGGGCTCAGTCCCACCCGCTGCCACCTGGCCTTGGTGCGATGAGCCGCCACCACAGCGGGATGAGATGCAGATGTGGCACAGGTGACGATGGCAGCTCTCGGGAGAGTTGTGTCAGCCCCATCCTTCTGGGGAAAGGCTGAGGGAGCTGGGGCTCTGCAGCCTGGAGAGAAGGAGACTGAGGGGGGACCTCATTCATGGTTAGAAATACGGAAAGGGTGAGTGTCGGAAGGATGGAGCCAGGCTATTCTTGATTGCACCCAGTGATAGGACAAGGGGTAACGGGTGTGAGCTGGAACACAGGAGGTATCACTTAAATATGAGAAAAAACCTTGTTTGCAGTGAGGGTGCCAGAGCCTGGCCCAGGCTGCCCAGGGGGGTTGTGGAGTCTCCTTCTCTGGAGACGTTTCAAACCCGCCTGGACGAGTTCCTGTGGGACTTGGTCTGGGTGATCCTGCTCTGGTGGAGGGATTGGACTGGATGATCTTTCAAGGTCCCTTCCAATCCCAAACATCTGTGATTACATTTACTCTGTGGTAATTGTGGTAATTAACCTCAAATAATTTAACTGCCACAAATACTCGTTGCGCAGTCGGTTGCGCGTAACTCCCGCATGACTGATGGTGCTGGTTTACATTCCTATCCACGTTGAAACTGAGAATGACGTAAGAATTACCTTTCAAAATGCTATTTGTGTTTCCCCACCAGCCCGCTGGGTGGGAGGTTGTGAGGTCCACCAGCAGCTGGAGCAGCCCGAGGCTGCTGTGCCCATCCTCCCTGGGCGCTGCCTGCGCTTGGCAGAGGCCTGAAGGTTTTGTTTTGCAGCCTGGGTGATGCTGCTGTGCCCTGACAAAGTGCCAGGGGGATTTGGGGGTTGCACAGGGAAGGGGAGAAACCTGTTACCGATTCCGTGGTCACCTACCTGGAGATGCGCAGAATAAAAGCAACAAGAAAATTGTTGATGATGGATATCAGCATTTCACTGGGTTTATAATTTTTGGGATTATAGGAATCAACCTTCTGACAGGCAGTGATACTGCGCAGTGCCGTGGGGATCGTGGAGGCTGGTAGAAACGCTGTCCTGTGCACCAGGGTAGATAAGTGGGGACGTGGAGCAAGGCAAGCCCCTCTAACCCCCCCAACACGTCCTTAAAGGTAGGTCCTGAAACACCTTTTCAGAATTTGGTGGTGGAAAAGGAGCCATCCTTACCTTGTATCTTGCTTGGCACATCCCAGAACTGGTTATCAAGGTCTTTAAGCATAAGAGGAAGAAATGCTGAACTCTGGCAGCACGCCTGAAGACTCGCTTCATGCGAGGAGCAGTGCAATCATTTCCCAGTGACAGAAAGCGTTATCCAGACCCTGGGCCTGACAAACTTTTTACCCATTTGTCTGACAGAAAATGTGGTCGAAAGCGCAAAAATAAGGACAGATCAAAGTTTGTAACCAAGCGAAGGAAGAAGAGGAAGAGCGGTGATGGCAGGTGAGGAGCAAGAAGAGCCTGGTTTTCTCTCCAGTGCTCTCAGGGATTAGTTTTCTCCTGTTTCCATTTTTGCAATATGTCATTTGCCGCTTTCAGTGTCGCTTCCTCCTAAACAAATAACACAGGTTTGGTCAGTGGCTTCCAGCCAAATGCCCTTTCCCCTCACTAATGCCCAAAGTGCTCTGCATTTCTCCTTGGCATTAAACCATCCCTGATTACTAGAATTAGGGAATGTTTTGGATTGGCAGGGACCTTTCAAGCTCATCTGGTCCAATCTCCCTGCAGGGAGCAGGGCCATCTGCAACTAGAGCAGGTTGCTCAGAGCCCCCAACAACCTCCCCTGCAATGGGGACAGGGATGGGGCAGCGACCACCTCTCGGGGCAACCTCAGCCAAGGTCAACCTCAGTGTCAAAAATTTCTTCCTTCTCTCCAGTCTAAATCTCCCCTCTTTTAATTTAAAACCATCCCCCCTTGTCCTACCACAACAAGCCCTGCTAAGAAATCTGTTCCCTTCTTTCTTATAGTACTTTAGGTATTGAGAGACTGTTATAAGGTCTCCACGGAGCCTTTTCTTCTCCAGACTGAACACTCCCAACTGTCTCAGCCTGGCCTCCCAGCAGAGGGGTTCCAGCCCTCATACAATTTTTGTGGCTTCCTCTGGACCCACTCCAACAGGTTCACATCTTTCTCGTACATTCTTTTTACTCCCAACCTTGCCTTCCTTCGTGCTGCCGCGTATCTCACCTTTGCGAAGCAGAACCGGATGAAATGGTTGTAGTTGTTCTTGTGGGCCGCACAGTAGAAAGCAGAGAGTGGGATGGCGGCGAGGCCCTGGGAAGGGGAAACATGTGGAGCTGAGGTTACTCCTCTCGGGCTAACGTGCAGCCTGCCATGCCCCAGCGTGGGTGAAGCCTCCCAATCCAGGCACCCCCCACCATAAGCTGCCAGCCCTGGCTATATTGTGCTGCTGGCAGGGAGGGCACAATCCCACCCAGGGCAGATGTGGTGGAAAGGGCCAGATGCATTTACCTTGTTCTTGACCATCCACTTTGCAAATCTAGAGTCATAGGGCTCATCGGAGTTGGGGTCATCAGGGACGTCAGATTCTGCAAGAGAAGCACAGCAGCGTGAAGGTCGGGGCTGCTGGTGGGTGCCTCAGCCAAGCCCTAACCCCATGGCCTCTGGGAGTTAGGATGGGGAACTCGTTACTGTCCCTCCCTGCTTCGGTGGTGGTTTATGCAGGTTCCTGTTCCTGCTGGTGGCACCACTCCGAGCTGGCTCCTGCATAGTCAGCCCTGCCTGAGCAAAACCACGGCTGCGTGACTCACTGAACTCGGAGATGTCTGCCACCAAGAAGTAGGTGCCCTCGGGGACAATGGGTTTCATCCCCACGGCATCCAGGCTCTGGACCAGCCAGTTTCTCTTCTGCTGCAGCTCCTTGGGCAGCTGCACGAAGTAGCTCTCTGGTTTCCCATAGAGCTCGAGCTCCCTCTGGAAAGCCTGAGCCACAGCCTCCTGCAAGGAGAGAGGTGGGGATGGTCAAGGCTTGCTTGAGAACTGGAGTCTTTGCTCCAATGCAGTTTACAGGTGAGTGGGGAGCAGGGGGTGGTTTCTCACTGCATCAAGCTGAGCTCTCTGCCTCCAGCCCCTCCAAATGGCCTGAGATTTGTCAGTGCAAAACAAGGAACATCCCCCAGGGAGGCTGGGCTTTCCCCTTCCCCTCAGGCATGGGGTGACAGCAGGGAAAGGGGAAGGAGCCTCTCGAGGGGACCACACATCACCCTGCCTGTGCCTTTCAGGTGAGCCATGGGCAGAAGAACCATCTCACACCCTGCTTCAGGAGTTGCAGGGCACACTGCAGGGAGCTGCCTTACCTGGGCAATTGTGGCACAGTGGTACACTGAGTTCTGGTGCACGGTACGGATGTGCTGCAGCAGCCGGTTGGGTCCCACCGTCCAGCCCACCTGTGGCCAGGAGAGAAGGAGGAAGGTGGTAAGTCTCTGGGTACCTACTTGGGCTCGCCTTTATTTGCCTGTACTGGCTTTGTTGTATTTTCCAGACAGGGCTATCTTAGCGCAGCTTTGGGACTTTCAGACCCTGAAGCTCAAAGCCGAGTGTGTGGCAGCAGCGTCCCCAGTGCTGTGCTACACAGCTGGACCTGCACCTCACAACAAAGGGATGCGGATGAGGAGACAAACGGGGAACTCACCTTCCATCCAGTGACACTGAAGGTTTTCCCAGCGCTCCCGATGACCACCGTGCGGTCCCACATCCCTTGCAAGCTGGCTGGCAATGAAATGAGAGACAAACACCCATCGCAGAGCTTGCATCTGGGCTGTGTGAATGACATGGTGGGAGCTCTTTGCCCACTGTAACCCGTGGTGGGCTCTTGTGTTCAGAGCACATCTTTCAGCTGGATGTGCCTCAAAGCACATCCCAAGCAGGCAGCCGGGTTTCTCAAGAGCAGCTCTTTGCAATGAAGTGTTTTCATACACATGTCCCTGGCCTCCCGAGTTCTGAGAGATGCCAAGCACCCTGCAACAAGGTGATTGCACGTTACTGCAACAGGAAGACCAGGCCTCTGAAATCAGGTTGAAATGGATGCCCCAAAACTAGAGACACAGATAAAACAGTGGGTTTACAAAGCATGGAAAAACTCTCTCCTTTCTCTGGAGCCAAAGAGCTCTTTGCTCTGGATCTCACCCTGTGAAGCCAATTCTGTTTCCTCTGACTGGCTCTGGAAGTCAGGGCTCCACGTTAAGACCTGCTTTGGAGGCTGAGACTGAAGTGCAGCAAAACACCTCTAACAGGGACACAGGCCTGGCAGACCAGTATCCCTGGGACAAGCAGCCCGCGTCGCTTCCAGAGTGCCCCAGCTAAATCCCCGGTTCCTTCCCTGAAGACGCTGTACCCAGGCAAGACACCCAAGCTCAGCAAAGCCGTTCCCCGTACCGATGCGGGTGTTCTTCTTCCCGTCATAGACAAGCCACTCGTACACTTCATCGCTGATGCACAGGACATCGTGCTTCACGCACAGGTCTGCAATGACCTGCAGCTCCTCGCGG
>WEIS01093719.1:1570-23449 GCA_013389965.1 Todus mexicanus
AGAAGGACAGGAAATGAGGATCAGCACATGGCCAGGAATTTGGGAAAATTACATATTTAAGGTGGATCAAGCTAATATATTTAAGGTGGATTCCAGTTGCAGGCTGCTGGATTTGTTTCTCTTTCTACACATGTTACTCAGCCCAGCAAACAAGGCAGCAAGATTCAACTGCAGTCTCTTCCTGCTCCCTCACCACTCACACTCTGTTCAGGAGAAGGAATTGCTCTTTTTGAGGCACTCAGTACTCAGAAAAGTGTATTTCTGCAGAAGGGGAATCCTTTTCTGAGTGGTACCTAACAGTATTCAGAGCAGTTTAAGTCTAATAAACAGCCCAAGAAGCCGGAGATCAGCTACTCAGGCTGAAAAAGGCCAGCTTGCAGGGATGTATCAACATCTCAACACATCCAAAAGTGTTGCCCATGGAAAACAAAAATTAACCTCTTTCTAAGAGCAGTTAAATCCTCCAGCAAGACTGCAGCAACTCAAAATGCCCCATACTAAAAAAAGGCAAGGGCATGCTGCATTCCACAACCACCACGGGGTGGCTGGGGCATCCACTGTTGTACCAGCAGATCACCATAAAGAAGCCACTTAAGCCACTGCAGCAAGTGTCACTGTCCACCAGAATACTTTTCTGCTATACAGAAAAGCATGTTGTTTGGGCTGGCCCAAAGGAGTGTGTGAGGAAAAGGAGAAAAAAAAAAAGAAAGAAATTCTGCTTACTGTAGAACTGTTAATATGACACAGGGGAACCTATAGTAATAATAAGGGTGCATTTCAGAAAGAGAATACCAAAATAAACTAAAATGTCTTGCAATGTTTCTCCCCTCGAAAAACCTACGTGCTCCTGATTCCTCTATCTGCAAGTTTGGATTTCACTTCTGTGAATGATTAAAGGAAAAAAAAAATTATGCGGCCAGACCAAACCCAGGCATTTTTGAGTTCCTCCTATCTAGAGTGCCTTCCTGGCTCCATTGCTATCTTTATTAGCCTATTCCCTCTATGGGAGTATTAGAGAGAATTAAAAATAAAGTTTTCTAAGTAAGGGACATCAAGAAAAACAACAACATTGCTTCAGTCAGCATTTTCATAGTCCTCATTCACAGCTGATATATCAAGCAGATTTCAAACAAAAGTAAGTTATGGTTTGGGGAGTGAAAGAGGAAAAAAATAATGACTATAATTACAGGCTAAATAGAAAAAGATGAGTAGATGTCATGTTTTGCACTCCCCAAGAGATTAATTCTGTTTTTCAGCTACTTGTGCTATCATATTTTGTTTAAAGAGAAATGGGATGTCACAGCACTGCCTGATTTGCGCATAGATACAAAACAAAGGGCAAAATCATGAAAGAGCACTAAAACCTAAGTGCTGCATGAACCTAGATGGAAAAAGCTCTCCTTAAGTACTCATCCTCACACCTTATATTACTGAGACATCTAATCTACATTCTCCCCATAAGAATTTTAAAATGAGATTAAGTCACATGTCTCCTCTATGACTGCTGTTTCAAATACATAAAGTTTGATACACAAGGACAACTTCGCCTGCCCTTGGAATCCAGTTCCTCTACATTAGGAATATCTAATGTGGACAGGCAGAATTCAGGCAAACTAGTTAAAACCATCAATAATTTTGGAAAAGGGTTATAAGCAACCAAACGGAGCTCTTATATCTCTGAAAACAGCATTACCTGCCTGCCCCAAACAGCTCAAGAGATCACAATCAGCCTTTCAGCATTGTTATAAATAGATTTAAACATGTTACAGAATAACTTTTATACTGGAAACATATTAAAATTACACACAACAGAAAGCCTTGTTATGTCTCATAAATCTAAAGTCAGATACATGCTTTTATCTCCAAGGAAGAAAAAACCCCACAATTTCTATGAGTTCAGAATTTCCCCATCGTAATGGTCCACAGCTTTTGCAGACACTGTTGTGTTACTTTAATCATCATTGCATCATTTTAGTCTTTTCTTTAAATTTCTTCAAGAGTCATTATGAATAATTTGGGCTTTCTCACCCAGTTACAGAATTTTTTAAATGTTAACATCAAGTGAAAGACCAGAAAAGCTCATGTCACAGGTTCTGCAGCAACCTGGCTTCTTTACCTTATATACCACCATCCTTCCAGGTTCTTTTGGATGACCTCCACGGTGACCCCTTTTTCGAACCCAATCTCATCCTTCCCCTGGCTGGCGTACGGTTGGATAGTGACATATTTCTCTTCTAGTGAGGGGAGAAAAGGCAACATCAGTTAGGGTCAGAATTAGTCCAGCTGTTTTTCTGTTCTGTTTGCTTTTAAACTGTTATGCAGTGATTACGTGGAGCCATTACAAAAGGCGGAGCCCTGCTCAGGGGCCCGCTGATTATTTATGCTGACGACATGATAGATAATCAGCCCCTTGCCACTACCCTGCTGCTGATAATCACAAAATGTTTCCATGCCAATAATGACACAAAGTCCCCAGAGAGCTTCCCCCCTTCTTCCCGCTTCCCCTCCAAGTTCCTCGAGCGGGTAAGGGAGAGGATTTGAAGCTGGACTTAACTCCCATACTGTGACTTGACAGAATCAACCCGGCTGCCAAATCAGCCAAGCGTCACCGCAGGAGCTCCAGCCAGTTGGCTCTTTGAACACACACATGGCTGCACGAAGCATTGTTACTGAAACCAGAGCCCTGCATCCCAAGAGGGACTGATCCTTCCCAACTCAGAGGGGCTGGCCCATCATGCTGTTCTTCTTGCACGTCCCAAACAGCAAAGGTCTACAGCAAAGGGCTTGAAACAGCATTTTAAAGTGACAAAAGAATAAAAGGGTTTTGTGTTTGTCAGGAGAATGTAACAGTGTTTGCAGTCATGGGTTGTGAAGTGTTTTGCAAACAGTTTTTCTAGATCACACTCCAGAGAAATACACCTGTGACAGTGGTAAAGAAGGGCCAGAACTAAGACACACACTTCAAAAGCAAAGGCTAGATTTCAAGTGTGGTGTTTGAGCCAAAAACTTAGCATCCCTATTTATCTCCAACACCTATCCCCTTCCCAGTGAGGCAGAGGTGAGCAGACTTGCTGAGAGCAGAACTGACACTCTCAGCATCTTCCTCCACTCACCAAGAGTCATTTACTGCAGCATTTCCATCACGCTCAAGATCAACCTTTTCCTCTGTTAACTTAAGAAAACTACAACTGGCATTGAAAACGTGAACTACCAGCCTTGCTCTGCAACAGCAGACACAAAGTGTTGCCAAACCTCACTCCTGAACTCCAGTGCACATAATAGCATGGGTTTCTGTAGCTGGATCAAAGGCAGGGCAGGCAAGCAATGAAGTGCACCCCAACTGGCCTTCCGAGCACTTTCTACTGGCAGTCGCAACGAGGCATGGCCAGGAACAAATAGAGTGTTGTCAGTGCACAGGAACAGGCAGAAATTTAAGTGAATCCAGAGTTCCTGATCACTGCAGAACAAAGGAGCTACGAAAATGTTGCAGCAGCTTCACTCAAACACTCTTTTGGAGAGAGTGAAGCAGATGCAACCACCTGTTTGGGTTTGGGGCTCAACTGCATTTTGTTGCTGGGTGAAGCATGGAAACTTGAAAGAAAAAAGAATCCACAACCTTACTGAAACAAAGTAAGAAATACCTCAAAAAAGTGGAGCATCCCACCCCCCCACCCCCACCTTGGCACCGCTACATGTCTAAAGTCAATTTCTCTCGAAGGGTTTCATTTGGATCCTTCTAATTCTGATGGCATAAAACCTGTCAAAACATTTGCCTCCGATAGGAAAATACTCTCTCCTGCTCTCCCCTAGGAGGGCCGCTTTAACTGTTTTATCACTAGTAAAGATTTCCAGCTAGTTTGTAATTAGCGTGATCAGGATACACCACCTTCGCCACAGAAATACTCTGCTGTAAGATGAGGCCTGAGAAATGAAACTCAGCTTCAAAGTCACAGGACAGTTTTCTTAGCTGGGTTTCTGCTCTATGCAGTAGAGGCAGGCTCATTTTTCCTCTGTTCCAGGTGATCGCTGCTGAAGGAGTTATGTGCCCAGTTTCCACTGCATGCAAAGCCCCAGGCACTAAACTAAACTGCAGAAGATTCCTGGGCAGCTAGATCTCATCCCTGAGAGGAGAGCCAAGGGAAAGCTCAGGTGCACAGAGCTGCACTGTCCAGATACACATTGCTTCAGACACTTCCAGAGATATTTCTAGGACAGTAACAGAGAGCTAAGCCACATATTTGCTGGGCACTGGAAGAAGGCCTTGCTTTCTCTCCCCGCACATCAAAGCTGCTTTATAACCCAGGGTGTCAGAGTTCGCCCTTACCACTACAGCTACAAAGTTTTGCTATTTATCTTATTTTTCCTCCAGCAATACAGCTTCCCTTGCTGGAGAGAGTGGTCTCACTCTTCAGGGATGTGATCTCCCTTCTGCAGAAGACAGAGTAGGAGGACATGAGTGAGGTGCTCACTCCCAGATTTCAACACAGCTTTCTGAACTCCTGCTCTAGCAGGATTTCTCCTGGCTGAGGAACAGCAGCAGTGGTCACTCATAAACCTCAATAGCATTTGAATGCGATCATTCAAGGGAAATTAGAGTAAAATGCAATCACCTTCCATACGTTGGATCCCCCACGCAAATCCACTCTCTCCATTCCAAATATAGATTGAGTGTCTTACCAGGGAAAAGGACAAGAAAAAATAAAAGAAAAAGAGACTGCATGGGAGTAGGAAGGGAAGAGAGAGAAAAAGGTTCTCCCATGAAGCAAGAAAATCAAAAGTTTTAAAAATGCACTTAGAAAAAGAGGGTCCTACAATGAACATGTTTGCTTACCAGCTCTATTTTTAATCCTACAGGTCAAACCCAAGAAGCCACCATTACAGTTTCCCCTTTCAAAGTGCTTTCACAGCAAAAGTTACAGCCATTACCAAGATTACACGTTTGGTTTCTTTCAGTGGTGTAGGGGATACCAAAAACATATGAGGTTTGGAATTTAAACAGTATTCTGGAGATACAGGGCCCCTTGCAACCAAAGCACAATTATGTTTTGTTTCTCAAAAGCTATCTGTAGCCAGTGGATGTTTAGTATAAACCAAGATTTGCTAAAGGGAGCAGTGGAGCTTTCAGTGGATGTGTAACTTACAAGGACTGATGTAGCATTCAACATATCAGATTACTATTCAAAAGTCTTGAAGAGGAGGTATTGGACACTTCGTAACTGATACATAAAGTTACTGGAAAGACAACACAGACAAAGGGTTTCAAGAGAGAATCAGCAGAGCATCAGCCAGTAGAAGGACACTGGTCTGAGTTACGGTGACAAATCTGAAATAGCATGCTGGCTTCATTCAGATACTATGACAGGCAGTGGTATAGAACACAAGTCAATGAAAATATTTAAATTTGATGCATTAAATTTTAACTTTACAATTACCAGCAAAGAAATGCAAACCAAAGTATAATTCGTATTCCCCAGATACAGCTTCTCTTACATCAACTTCACTGTTGAGGTCAAGTGGGCAGAATAAACCTTACTACATGCTACAAAGTACATGCATCAGGTAAAAGGCTGCACTTTGGAAATAGTGGGCTGAGAGTCCTACTCTCCTTCAAGATGAAAATGGCATAAAGGCACCCATGTTCTTAGTGTGTGACGCCCAGAGACCTGTTAATAGCTTAAATAACCAACTTCACTTTTATTTCTTTAACCCTAATTTGCAGGTCATAGATATCTTCCCCAGCTAAACTCAAGGAGGTACCTCTGTTGGAAACTCCGCTGTATTAGTAGTACCTTGCATCTGAACAAGGCACACATGAAGCAGCAAAGCCCATTTGGCAAAGAACTGCAATACAAGTCTGTCACACCACGTATTATCCAACTGCAACCCACTTAGCATGGAAGGAAAGGATTAGTAAGTGTCATTCTCCCTTCTCCGCAGACACAGACACGATTTAAAAACCATGCACAACAACAATTTCTGCACTGTTTGGACTACCCAACTCTTACCACCCACTTGTAGCTGTGCTCTGCCCAGTCCTCCCAGACACTCCAGCAGCCCAGTGCTCAGTCTACTAGTTATTCCACTTCCTGATCAATCTTTCTCCTCCTTCCTCTTCTCCTACCCAAAGAAAGGCAGGCTTCTATTAAAAGAAAAGTTGGTATGACCCTAAGTCTGGTTTGGTTCATCACAGGTCTGCAAGAGAAGGGAAGACGCTGGGCAAGGCGAGACAGGTTCTTTTAGTGGTGGCACCATAAACTGTGTAAAGCTCTTGTCTGTACTAAGCCAGGCCAGTTTCGATGCTGCTTCACTTAATTTTGAGGGAGAAGGCCTCTTTCTGAGACTGCTGGAGGCAGAGTTAAGGTAACTTATATGAAATGATCTAAACCCAGGCTAGGACAGTTTCAGAGTGCCCACAGGTCTTCTCCCATCTCTTTTAAGATGCAGCTTAAAAATGTGCAAATTTTGCCTCGGTAGGATTTATAAGAGAGCTATTAATCATTTGATTTACAGCAGAGCAAGATGACTGGTAGGCAATGCCCATCAAGTATCAGAAGGCCACCTTTGCAGTCATAGGGTAGTGAAGATCGAAATACTTCTTCTGTCTCATTCAGCCTGTTCAATGGCTATGATGCAACATACCAGCTGCAGAACAACTCAGGATGCTACATTTAACTTGTTAAATTTTAGGAGGACTTAATATCAATGATGTTTATTTCTGGATAATGGCAGACTATGACAACAGTGCTTTGTGTATTTTCCTTTTGTGTAGAACTGCAGCTTGTAATTAAAGACCAGGAGATGTGTCCATTCCATCCCACTCCCTTTAAACAGCATGTACTCAAACAGGTTTTCTTTTGTTTCACCTGCTGTATTTCTGTCTACTAGTAAAAGGAGAATCTCAAGGAAATTTTAGGCATTGGGCATGGCATTTTCCATATCAGGTGACCTGTTAGGACATCTCTCTCTCAGAAGAGAACAACCTCAGAACAGCTAAGATGAAGCTCTATTTATTCCTGAAGAAACTGTACCTAGTTGTCTGACAGGGCATGACACTGAATTTGACAGTCTGTGAGGCTTCTCCAATCTCATCTGTCAAATCAGAATTTCAGATTTCACACGTGCACACACATACTAGACATAAAAGTTACAAGGTGTCTTGAGAGGGCAATTTGGTTCCTTTTCTGGATGTCTGGATATATACTTATTGTCAGGTCAAGGAAAGCAGACCTACAGTTTTACTGCTTGAGCTACAATGTAGAGCTTCAGTAATGCTTGCCAAATCCTCCTTATTCAATCTTCCTGATTTCCTTGGCACTGGTTATTTCAGATTCCTCTTAGCCTATCACCAAGGTAACGGTTCTTTTCCATAACATCTTCGAACCCCTCTATCACTGCTAGAGCCCTGATCTGTCCCTTCAACCGCTTTTGCACAGCCACCTCCTGCCTTTGTTGCTCCTTTTGCAGTCTTTCAGCACGCTGCTCTTGCCGAAGGCTCTTGGCACAGCTGCACTCTGGTACTTTAGTCAGACTTGTACCAAGTGTACACCAAATGCAGTTGTTTCATCATGAAATTTCAAGCCTGCATCTTGTGCCTTGCTTTAATATTCTTCTATGCACTCTCATGTGTTCTGGTCCCTTTGGATTTCCCACCCTTTCAAAGCCTTTCATCCTTTCTTATGATGTCTCATCAACCTGAGTAGGCTCCCTCCTCTGTAGTATCAAATAACCCCAAACTCTCAAATCCTTCCTTTAAAATAAGCCTTACCTACCCCAACTTCCTGCCTTGCCAAACAAGCTTAGTTTTAGTTCTTCTCTAAAAGCCTTTAAAAATACCAAATAAATATCACTTTCCACTGTGAAAAACCTTTTGGTTGTAATAAGATGCATGCCAAATTGCCACTTGCCCAGGGTCCTTTGATGCAGGGATCTCTCTCTCTTTGTTTAGGCTGCAAACTATTTGGGACAGGAACCTTGCCTTTAAGCAGCTAAAATACCATGCACATTTCCAGCCCTGCATAATCAGTCTCATCTCTCCCAGGCAAATCGCCAATGCTCATACATTTCTCCTTCCAAGTTCTGAGCATCCCATTTCACATACCTCTCCTTCACCTATATTTTACAAGCTTGCTCTTTTCTGCCTCCATAAATAAGTGTGGAAGTTATCTGCAGCACTCTAAGAGCCAACCAAGTAAGGGAGTAATTTCCTTTGCTCAGCTGGTGTTTGTACATGCCCCCAACTTTCTGTGACCCCATCGTTGTTTGATACGCTGGTAGGGTGTGGAGAGCGGGGAACTGGACTAGAAATTAGCCAATTAATGATTTCTCAGCAAAATGCAACAGCCCCAAACCTACATCTTCCAAACCACAGAAGAATTTTCTTTCAAAATACTTTCCCCTCCGTCAGCAGTCTGCATTTGCCCTCCCCCACTCCTCCGCTCCACCCCCCCTTTGTCAGACCTGCTTCTGGAAAAAGTCTTGCTGTTCCAGAAAGCAATGCATTAATCCAACATGGGCTTTGTTTTACTTGTCTAAATATTCAGCAGAGAAAATAACTGTCAACAGTTATCAAACATGCTCATCTGCAGACAGGAGCTCTTCAGCCATTGCTCCTTTTCCTCCCCTTTTTTTAAATAAGAGAAAACTTCATGCCAACAGATAGAAAAAACAAACAAACAAACAATAATGGCATTTATTCTAAACAGTTCTGTATTACACATACTCTTTTTCTTCAACCTGCAAGGAGCAATAAACATTTACTACTTTCCCTGGAGCACGGGGCAGCGGGAGGAGATGGATGGACGGGACAAGAAATAGAAAAAGGAAAAAGAAAGAACAAACGAGGTCTGACGCTGCTCTGTGCTAGTTTGATTTAGCACTGAAAAGAAGCTTTTTGTTGTAAGTGACAAACGTCTCACCAGTATCAAGCAGAAGCAGGCAAAAAGAGTGAAAACAAAGGGAGAAGTCCTGTGGGTAACAAGGGGGCCATCAAAGAGGGCAGAGCAGCTCTGGTGGGATGCAGGAAAGGGTAAGAGTGCACAGGCACACCAGCCAGGTTGGATTACCGCTAGTGATCACGGGCTCTCTCCACAGCTACAAAACCCGTGGCAGAATGACCCAACTGGGCTAGGAGACAGGGTTTGAATATCCAGGCCAATTCAAGATGGGGTTCAAGTATCAAGACCACTGGATTACACAGCTGCCTTCCCTCTGTGCCCCATCCATCTCTCCCCATCCATCTTCTTAATATTTTAGGTTAGACAAGAAGTAGGAAGACCTATAGTTTCTAACTTTAACTCTTTCCTTGAATAGCTTTTCTTCTGCTAGCAGCTACTCTTAAATAATAGTCTCATTTGGCAGGAATTCAGCCCTTATGTCACTACACTGTTGATAAGAATAAAGTACTTTCCTGTATTGTAACAGCTCCAGTTGAAAGTGCTGGGCACAAAACCAAAGCAGCAATAACTTACGTCAGATATCTGGCATATAAAACAGGCATATAAACCCCCACTTTTCACAATCAAACTGTAATAGCACAAATGACTTCTTATGAAATTAGCCTGTAAACAATCTTAAGTCCCCTTACAGAGGAAGTTCCAAATAAATGTGTGTGTAGGATTAGCATTTCAACCAGTAAAAGAGAACATGAACCCTGCAGCTTGCAGGTCTAACAAGCATCAGGACAGAGAAAAAAACCCCTACAACTATTCAGGCTTCTCATCACAATCCATATTTGTATTACTGGAGTTTGTAATGTATAGACAAACATTTGGAAAATGTACTACATTACAAAAAAACCCAAAACAACAAGCTCTGCAACTACATAAGAAACATAAACCGATGTAATCTCTTAGATCTGGGCACACCACGGGCCATTTTAAAGAGAAAAGTTCAGCAACAAATGTCATCTGCTTCTCTTTATAAAAACAGACTACAGCTGTTCTCCTTGCAGATTTCTTTTCCAGCTTTAAAAAAAGAGCACTACCATGATATTCAATAATTTGTCTTTGATGTTTCTTATTCACAGACCCAGTAACATTGCTCCCAAATATCTGAAGTTCAGGGATGTTTAGCCTCTTCAAATGACTTTGGAAAGGGTAGAAATAAATAAGCCATATGTTATTCTTGATAATTCTCCCCCATTAGGCAGTCTGTGACAGGGAAGCAAACATCCATCCCTTCTGCACTCCAGCTTTCTCAGTGTCTTTAATACCCAAGTCACTTAGAAAATCCCAGCCATTGGAAACAATGCTTAAATCCTTCAATTCTCGCTTTCAAGTGATTCTATCACAGAATTAGTTGGTAAAACATGCTTATTAGTGGTACCCAAGAGTAAGTTTAAAGTGAAGCATCCTTTACAGGTTGCTTTTAAACTCCAGTGAACTCTCAGAGCTAACCCTCCCCACAGCAGGGACTATCTCTAGCAGAGTATCACTGGGTGGGAAAAAATACAGCCAAAATGTTTAATTGAATTTATTTCCAAGAAAGAGGCCAAGTGGGGGAGGGGGAAGCTGTTTTGCTTGCGTTGGACAATTCTGGCAACCTCCTGTTTGAGCAGCTCCAGTTCTTCTGAGCTTTGGAGCAGGGACTTGAAGGTTGGCAGGGGGGTGTGTGTACACTTCAAGCATTCTGTCATTTCAGTGCAAACCCACCCAAATTTGGCCTTGTTAGAAGTCTTTTGGGCTGGGATGGGAGGGAAAGAAGGGAGAAAGAATCTCTCCTGACCTCACATAAACTGTGATCTGTTAGAGAACAGCGGGCTGAACACCCAGAGAGACTCATAATTTCAAGAACTGCAGTTTGGAAGGCGTAAACGTCTGTACAGGCTACAGCTGTGCCAGATGATGAAGCCACTGTCTCCAACCTGTCCCCAAGTATTCAAGTAACTTTCTTTACTTCCAATGAGCTTGCTCTTATAAAAACTCCATAAGCTACTATTTCAGATGACACTAAACAGCTTATTTTTAGCTAGTCTGGTGAGCTGTGGCTGAAATACATTGGAGAGAGCTTATAGAAGCAGCTCAGCTCCAAACCTTGAGATGATGCAGTTTGTGCCAAGTTCAAGTGGTGAGGATTTAGCCTCAGATAAAGCACATATTCTCTAACCCTCAAAAATCCAGCTTTGCTTGGGCCTAATAGGGAAGAAACTGTTACGGAGCAAGAGAAAGGCAGGGATGGAAGGTAGCAGTGGAGCCTGTGGTGGGGAAGATTGCCAGGGAAGACACTGAGAGCAGTGAGAGGGCAAGTCTGGAGAAGATGCACGCACATGGTAGGCATAAGACTGCAAGAGGGAAAACCAGTGAATACAACTTAGGTCCTTGAATCTTACCAGTCAACTATGCTACGAGACTGATCATAGTCTTAATATTTTATGGAGCTTTGTTTGCAATACTGTATGAAAAGATATATTTAAACTAGTAAACAAATTGTTTAGAAAACTGATTCCCAGAAATTCTCCCAGTTAAATTGCCAGGAAGTATCTGGCAGAGTTTGACAATGTACCATAAGTAGCTCCCAAACTCTTGGGGTACAAAAATAGGCACAACCTCTTTTTCACAAGCCAGCATGTGTGCTTATAAGTTGTTGTATTTTGGTGCCTTCAGGGTGTCTTCGATGGCTGAGAAGCAAGACCTTGTCTTTTGAGGGTAACTCCAGTTGCTGCAGGGTCAAGCTACCGTAGGAAGAACACTCTTGTTATTTTGGTGTCCTCAATAATATTTTCAGGCAAAGGTAAAAGGTAACAGAAGTTGTATGCACTTGGTATACACAACTCTGCACATAGAACTGCCACCAAATTTCATGAGAAAATAAATTTGCTATTTTAAAAGTACATTCTCTCCTTAATAGGAAAACACACCTTTTTCTCAATTGGAAACCTTCTCTTGTGCTTAATTTTGGCTCCATTCCCAGGTTGTCTGAGAATTACACAGAGGTGCAAATGGTGCTTCGCCCCACCTCCTTCATTTTTTAAGTGCAACAAATACCACATTTGGAAAATCTTTCAAGAAGAAGAGAAGAGGACAGAAAGGGGTATCTTTTCTCTGTGAAAGACAATTCGCATGCACTCAAGAAACTCTTGGTTTCAAAGATTCCTCAGACTTTACCCAAACACAGTTTCACAACACAGGGTGCTGCCCTCACCTCACCATGCTCCCAGTCAGACCATCAAAGCTCAAAACCAGTAATAATTTAAAAAAATTCAAATAAGAAATGCTGCTACTGGTGATACTTTAAACACCTAGGACTGACACCAAAAGACCCCAAAAGTTCTGAAGAAGCCTGTCCTTAGTAACCAAGCACCGCTTGCAAGGAAGAGATGGGACTGAAACTGTAATAATTCTCTCATCTTTACACACCATGCACTTTTCCAGTGACCATGGCTTTTTGGCATTCTTCTCATTTTAATAGCCATGAAAGTATCACTTGTCCTCACTGAGGTAGGAAAGACTTGAGTATGAATATGCCCAGTTAAAATACAACAGATGTGAGCCTCCCCAAGCAGTATAAGGAGTGAGACTGCAGAGTGACCCTTGGTTATCAGCCTCCAGCTCTTGAGAGTGCCTAACTCTGGCTCCAAGACACCCTCAAGCTGGCGTATACGAAATCTACATCTGAACTCTGGAGCTTCAGCCTCCCTCTAACCAGAGTGCCAAAGATGCAGAAACCAAAGCACAAGAGATGAAGGTGCAGTGCAGCTTTTGGTGCACCTTTAGAGCCTGGTGCCATAGGAAGCTATTAATTCACCTCGACTCTGCTGTCTGTTGACTATCCCGCCCAGTGTCCATCGCCGGTCCAGGCGTCTCAGGTGAGCCTTGCGTCGCTTAGAAACTAGTTTGGAACACGGATGGAAACAAAAAAAAAAAAAAGAAAAAAAAATGATGGAAAGGTGAGGAATAAAAACAAAATATGGCATTTAACAGCACCAGTCTTGTTAGCAGGAAAGGGTTAGGTGGGATGTAGACGTTTTGGTTTACATAGTACACTGAATAAGTTAGCTTCTTGAGCCTGAGCAACATGAACCACCTGTATCTGTCACAAACTGCCACCCTTCCTATTGGCTTTCCTTAAAAAAAACCCACACCGAAACAAACGAACAACAAAAAAAAAACAAACCAAAAACAACCAACCAACCAAAACAGACAAACAAAAAACAAAACAAAAAATCAAAACAAACCCACACCAAACCCCCCAAACATCAACATACCCAGAACAAGCTGCACAACTGCAGACAACTTGTCCAAGGAGGTTGTAGTGGCAGGACAGATTAACATCCATGCTATTGCATCTCCAATTTAGGCTGCACGATCTTTGGAGAATTCAGTCTATTGCATATGACATCAAATCCAACAGGGCTCTAACCCTCTCTAAGCAAATTATCACATTATAAACAAAATCCAGAAATATATATCTATATATAAAAAGCTTCTCTTGTGAGTTTACTTGTAAAAGTTGCATTTAGGAACAGAACCCAAGTGAACTGCCTGATGACTCCTTACTTGCAACACATAACTCGCACTCACTGTCACAACTAATTCTCATGATAAAAACTTCCAACATACTGATTACAAATATAAGGAAAAATCTAACCTTGCAATAATTGGTCAGGCTCAAGAAGCTAACAGGCCAGAACTGAGAATTAGTTACACACTGAAACAATAATTTATGCTTAAAATCTAAACAAAGGCAAGACATCTATGGAAATGGCATTGTGAGAGCAGTTGTGCACAGAGGACACCATTTGTTTTCTAAGTCACATAGGAAGAGCTGTACTTGCTTCATTTTTCTGATTGTGAAGGTGTGAACAACACAAGGACCACTGGACTGGCACAGAAACACAAACTTCCCTTTTTTCCCACTCAAGGGCTTCCACACTAGCTTGGCAACTACTGCAAAGGTGCTTGGTGTTGCCACAAAGCAATGCAAAATACTACACCTCAGCTATCACTAGGGTGCAAGCAACCGTTTTGCTAGTGATGCTGGAAAGCTGTTCATAACCTCAGATATCATATCATTAATACTCACTCAATTCTGCTTATGTGCACTCATTTTGAGGAATATACCCTTACATTCATGAGTAGACATCATTGTCTTCTAGAACTGTGTTCTGTAGACAATCAGGCACAGCAAAATTATTTGATTGGGGAATGAATAGCTGAACAAATGAAAAAAACCAACCATCCCAACCAACCAACCCACTAAACTAAGAACTTCTAGGGGAAGTAGCTTTTACCTTTTTGACCTTTATATCTGTTAGGGGCTTAGATGAGACTTCAGCACCCAGCTCACTCTCCTCAATTTCTCCTTTGTTGTAAGACCTAAACCTTCCCTAATCACTGTAAATGGAGGTGTGGTGAGTCTTTTTGAATAGACACAATGTATAGTTTGTGGTACTTGGTACTTCTCCTTTGATTCCATATTGGTCAAAGAACCACCAGAAGTTTTCATGGGAGCTGGATTTCAAGTCTACAGATTGCTGTGGTTTTGGCTAATGGAAATCAGTGATCATCTTGGAAGCCCATGGTGGCACAGAAGATGGTCTGTCTTCACTCATCACTGGTAGCGTTTTTCTTATCAATTTGTTTAACCTAGTGGCTTTCTCCAAATCAACAGGACGTTAGGCTGCCAGTTACACACGTGCTACACAGCAGGCAACACAGGACACCTCACCAGACATGCAGGTTATAGCAGAGAGAGAAGCTAAACTCACAGGAAGACTGCCCACATGAGGAGATTTCTATACAAGAAGGGAGTAAATGAAAGATGTTGAACTTACAGACTGTCAGGAAGGAGGGGTGTGAAAGGGGTAGAAATTTGCTTCAGGTGTCAGCAGAGAGCTGCCAACCATAGCTTGCACTGAGAGTTTGGAGGATTCAGCCACCCACAAGCATTCGTTGAACAGAGTCCACCATGCTGTGTCCTCCTCACAATGTACGACTATCTCCAGTGATAAAACTTGTATATCAAAACGGTGCTTTTATATGAGTCAGGTTTTTGTCTCCTCAACAATACTGAATTTTGCCGTTTGATCTCAGACTTGGACTTAGTTGGCCATGTTATAATTAGACACTGGAAAGATTATTTATCAACAAACGTCTAAACCTTTCCAGAAATCATTTTAAGATGTTTACTTTAACAACTCCTGTGGCTGAGAATGTTTCTTTAGATTGCTTTGAGTGTTTTCCAAGCCTTGTAAGACAGTGTTGGTTTAAACAGAGGCCCAGGTAGCAGTCGACAGTCTACCCTCATCCTGACAAAAGATGTTGCGCAGGCTCAGATGCCGGGAGGAAGTACTTTTGTTTTTCTCAGGGAGCAGACTATTTACAGAGAGACATATGGAAATATTACTGTTATGCAGAGGCAGAATTATTAGCAAGCTGCATTCAGCACTTCCTTATCTTTCCGAGGCCCTCCCATAGCAGAGCAGGTATCTGTCTCTGCCTGGCTTGCCAACTTGCTTCAGGGCCACCACAAATGGAGAGGGCCAAGAGGCTGATACAGAAAGCTCCTCCACCTTAGTGTTTCTACCTTTTCAAAGTAGGCAGAGCATTGACTGCACAGTTGCAGGAAGTCAGCATCTCCAGGAGTCACTCTGAAACTTGTATGAACTCTAAATCCAGCGACTAGGGTACCTAAACAACTTGAAGTGCTTTCCTCCTCAGTTATAGTGGAGCCCTTTACTCCTGTCTACTGAGAGAGAGTTGACAAGTTTTCTGGGGAAGTATTTTTACTTGTAGACGCTTCTCTTTAAGAAAGTGAATTAGAGTTGTTCTTTTCTCTCTTATGGAATAACTATTAGAAGAAGAATAGACCAAGTAAAGAAGAACTAGGGGTGGGGGAAGGGGGGAAGAATAAAGAACAAAAGTCTCAGCTTATGTGGTTAATATAAAACAAAGTCACCGAACAGCAAGAGAAAGCTGAGGCACATCAAAGTGGCTGTGGAGGTAACGCAATTAGATTTGTCACTGAGACGGAACAGACCAGAAAAGGAAGAACAGTCTCAAGTTTCAGCATATCTGGATTTGGAGTAAAGCAGGGAGCATGCCTGCTAAGTATAGCTGTGGAAAGGAGTATAACGGGTTAAAGGGGACCAAGAGGAAAAAGATAAGGAACATTTGATGGATTTTCCATTACCCAGAGAAGACTGCTATGTGGCAACAGCCTTGTGCAGAGTACACTCCAGAGGGCAACATGAAAGGCAGAAGAGAGCTTGAAATGAAAGCACAGTTTTAGCAATAAGGCTGTCAAACATGCACCATATTTAAGAGTCAGGAAAAGGGAGGAAGCTACAGACTAACAGACAAGGCATTCTTCATCTCTTTCAGGAATGAGCAGTAAGTTTTTGTTCTTTACTAACAAGGAAACTTAGTGGATGCAAAAGCAGTTAGCAAAGACGTTGCATCATACCAGACTGGCTCCTGGTCTACCAGTCTACAGCCAGTCTGTCTCTAAACCCTAAGTGACCCAGGATATGGGTAGCTTTGAGCAGGGAAAAATGAGTTACAGAGCCAAAGATTTCAATAAGTCACAGATGTCACCCTTGGGGCTCAGCACAAAGTTATGTTTTGCCTGTGTGCTATCTTAATGGGCAGATGGTCACCACAACACATCTCTAAGCATCCTGCCTGTGCTAAGGAAAGGTCAGCTGAGTTTCCACATATATTTTACCTGACAGCCATGTCAAGAGCTCCTAAAAATTTAGCAAGAGACTCATTAAAATGGAGCAAATAATAATAAGTGTCCTTTGTACACAGATGCTACATGAGAAGACCATTAAGATGTGGTTAGTCTTTCATAATGGAACAGAGAAACATGTGAGATTGTACTATTCCATTTCTGGAACCTGAATTAAGCATCTTTAGCCAAAAAAACAGCACAGCTAAATACGTGTACATGACAAATGGCATCTGAGTTTTAACAGAATGAGACCACACCAAATAAAAATACCTTTCCACACAATCATAGACCACAGCAAACAGCAGTGAAACTAGTTTCAAGGATTAATTAAGAAAAAAAAAAAATGCAATGAGATGCAAACTAATGAGAAGCAACTATTAAAGTTAAATCTCACTCCTTTCAATAGCCTCTAGCTCTAACAAGCACATTCTTCCAATTAAAAGCTCGCACTTGTATAATTTCTGCCAACAAGCCATGCAGATTCTATCCTTCCATGGTACATAAGAGTCCAAGAGCTCTACCAGAACACACTGCTTGGACTTGCACGCAAGTTGTTTGTATGATTTTTAAGGGTATTAAAATGAGCATCATTTTAGCTTTTGAACCTTTTGTCCAGCTGACAGCCCAAGCTGGTCACAAAGAGATTAGAGGTGTGGTACTTGACTCCAGTTTCTTCTGCAACAATTTATTTACTGATACAAGATGGAAGAAAAGGTTACTGCACTGGATCAACAGCCAGAGGTGGTAGCAAGAGTTTTCAAAGGTTTCCTATGGGGGAAAAAGCTTAAAGCAAATGAATACCGTTGTCCCCTTGACAACAAAAAGCTTTCCATACCTTCCCCAAGTTTGGATGTGTTGATGTCAGAGTCATCTCTGGTTCCATTTTGAGATTCCAGGTATGTAGCAGGGACCCAGCCCTGCTCCTCTGCTGTGCTCACAAACCACCAACCTACAGAAAGAAGTAAAAGAAGTTGTCAGTCAACATTAAGTGGAAGAAGCACAGCAAGATGCTACTGAGAAGGTGGCACAGAGGCAGCAGGTGCAGGTTTGAGTTATGCCACAGCCTTCTAGAAGGAGAGGAGGTTTAGATATAAAAACTAAAGTTTTAGTTATTATAACATTTCAATCAGCTATTCTCATAATGGTAAACATGCAGGCAGGCCTCATGTTAAAAAAAAAGGTTTCAATAGAGCAAACATCAGTTTATTTTAAGAAACCTGAAGTCTATCCATGAAAACTCTGATTTGAGTTCTCCAGTTTCTCAAAGCAAGTCTTGCAACATGTATATCTACAGTATCAAAACACTTTTCCCCATATGTTTACACACATGTATATAGACACATCTTAATGTGAGGTACCACAGAAGTTGAAAGATGGAAATAGGACAGATTTTAGTAGAAAGGCAGATTTCAGAACAGGATACAAAATAGTAACCATTTCTAGAGCACTTGTCACCACGGCCAGTGTTTAACAAACATGACCTGAATTCAATGCCCTGGGAAGCTGTAAAGTACTGCATGGAACAGAAATCAGAGAAAAAGCTAACCAAAATGTGACTTCAGGCCATAAGCACCAGTTATTTGCCTTCCCACTTGAACACCCAAGTTCCTATGACTATCTACAAAGATATTAAGTATTCATCAGCTAGACAGATACAACCTTTACACTACATCCATGAATGGATGAAGAAAATTAGATGAGCCATCTTTAGGTTACATGCATCCCAGCCATAACTATCCTCTTTTCTAGACTGCAGGTAGATTCTACTCCATTCAGGTAAGGTCAGGGTTAAGATACAGGACAATAAAAAGCCAAGCAGGTAAAACCTTTATGTTGTTTTCTGCAATCTCTCAGTCTCCTCCCAAGAATACAAGTTGCTTTGTCAGTACAATGCAAACTGTTGTTCCACACCAGTCTTTCAGCCCCCACAAAAGGAGGTGAGAAAATACTATTTCTGTACATGCACCTCAAAACAGTTTACAACTTTAATGGCTCTCATAAACCCAAAAAATTTCACAGGAGACTCTCAAGCCTGCCTGTGATGAGCAAAGGCAGGGACAAGCTAGTTTGGTCTGTAAATAGAGCACAAAGCCTAGCTAATTTATGGTGGGGCAAAGCCCTGAGTTCCATGAGAGCCATGCAGCCCTCCCACAGCCAGGAAGCTGCAGCCCTGAGTCTGGCTGGACTCTGCCACCATACAGCAGGCAACTTTCTTTGAAGAAAAATAGAAAAATCAGCTGGGAAAAAAAAAAAAAAAAAAAGAAAAATCAAAGAAAATCAAATAAAGAAATCAGCTGAAACAACACTCAAGTATTCATGCTAAAAGTCACCCACATTCATTCCAGATCATGTCACGGAAGATTTTACCAGAGGATGGTTGTTACAAACCCTCGTTTTGCTCCCTGGCCCTGTGGCTGAGAGACAAAGTGCCCCCAACAACAAACCCCTCACTTGCCACCACACAGCTGCTAGGTAGCTCTATTTACTTACTCTCAAAACTCAGACATGGCTTTCCATTTTCTGGCCCAGCAGAGGTTTGGAAACTTTGCTTCACAAGGCTTATGGTTGGAAAGTTTAAATTTAGTTATTCCCAGTTATTCCCTCTCAGCAGGAGGTGGATTCTCCTGCCACGAAACCCACAGCAGTGAACGAGCAGGATCTGCCAGACTCTTTCAAAAACACATCTTCATGGTTGTTCCTTATTTTACTAGTAACGTATTGACATGGGTAGCAAACACAGTTTAACATACAGTAATAATTAGGCACAAAATGTCAGAAGCTGGCTTTCAGCTGATATCACTTAGACTGGAATAGTTTATATAAACTCTTCCTCAGAAAGCAATTGAAAACAATTGCACAAAAAGAACTTGCCTACACTTAAAAACGTGTGCTTTGGGCAAAATTAAACCATGGCAAAACTGTCTTTGCAGGGCTGGATCGCGCAGCTTCGATGCCAACCTAATGCTAGCCCGTTTGGCAATACAGCTTCTCTGGTTTGGCTCACTGAGCTGCATCATGGCCTCAGAGCTGAGTTTAAGGTCTTGTGTTTGGGGCCACAGGGTAACTGAGCCTCCACTCATCTAACCAAGGCTCCCTGCTAAAAGGCAACCCCTTACTCCAATTTCTGGGCAGGCATACACATGCCTCCCTCATATCCTTGTGCCTCCCTAACACCGTTCCCAGCTCCTGAAATGCTTCAGCAGGGAAGCCTCATGACTCCACTGACTTTACAAACAGGCTCCTAGATACTGGTTGAGGGTCAAGTCCCATTTAAGGTAGGTTACAGTCAAGTAACTCAACTAGATCCACTGCAATGTGCAGACAGAGCATTTAACAGTCCAAGTGAGGTTTTAAGCTGCTTTGAGTCTTTAAGCCACCACTAAGATTAAAGCTCCTGATCACCACACAGCTCATGAAAGTTACCATTTCTTTCTAAAGATTTCCTTTATAAATTATGCGCAAGGGTAAAGTATAAACAAGAAACCTCTGTAACTACTGAGAAATCCACAGCATCTGTCCAGGTTCAGAGAAAACCCATCCTCTGCTCTGAAATTCTCATCTCTCACTTCAAGCTTGCTTCTCAGAAGGACAAAAAAAAAAAAAAAAAAAAAAAAAAAAAAAAAAAAAAAGATAAAAACACGAATAAAAAAAAAAACCAACAAGCCTAAACTNTAATGCAGCTCATTGGAATAGCATGTCTGCAGAGAAAAGTCTGTTTTACTTAAACAACCTGAACAACTGAGAAGCCCGAGAGACTTCCAGCAGCACCCTCTGGCAACAGAGAAGCAAAAAATGGATGCTCACAAGCACGATGTGCAAGGTCTTAGAGTGGCCGAGTAGACATTGCAAAGGCAGCTCGTTCCATGTGAGGTGAAAATCGGAATTATGACGGTACATATAAGCCATAACCCTACAGAAAGGGAAATACAGCATAGTGCAAGAACTGACAAACTCCTAGCAGAAAATGGCTGAAGAGCAGACAAGTTCCACAAAACAGTCAACACGTGACAGCCACAAGCTGCAGAACTATGGCCAGCTGATCATGAAGCACTTTGTCTGCACCACTCCCTCAGTAGAAGCATTAGGGCATCTGCCATTTGGTCACACCACCCATTCCCCCTCATTCCTAGGTTCATAGGAGTGCACGGTTTGCAGGCAAAATAGCCAGATAGGCCTTTGTTTGCAGTCCATAATGGTGCGAACTATCTCGTCCCCTCCCCTGCCATCTTTCCCAACCCAGAGCATCATAGAAATGTTTGTTAGAAAACTTGCTTTTGAAACACAGAACAAAACATTGCATTTATTTTGAGTCCCCCCTCCATGCTGGAGTTGAGCTTGACTTCACAATTCATTATTAAAACCATTTTGCAGCAACATCTGCAGGGAATTATGAAAAGTTATCTCCATGCACTGCCAAGCCAGTCCGAGGTTCGCTCTTGCACTCACACCATCTGTAAAAATTAGACAGTGCTCTACAGCGTGAGTTAACCCTTACAGATACTCCTATCTCTCAGGTATCAAAATGGAACTCTACAGCTGATGTGGCATGGATGTGTAGACTGAGACTCAACAGCCCTCATCTCTGACAAGGATTCAAAGGGAGTTCGAGCCTCACAGAAGGTACACAGGCAGTTGTAGCCACTGTGCCCAGACCAAGCTTGAGCATTGCTGCATTACTCCAAACCCTGCCTTAACACTAACCAATCAATATGAATTTTTAAGGTGGGATTGCAATTTTCTCCCCACATATTGACTCTCTGGTTAGGTTAGTATCCAAAGCCACAACAGGTAAGGTGTCTCTACGCTCAGAGTCCATGTAAGCTCTGAAAACGCGGGCATTTTCAGCATGGAGCTACAAGAATTACAAAGATGAAAGGTTCCACTTGCCACACGGCAAGACTATGATTACAAAATAGACCCGTCGGACTAGAGAGTGAATAAATGACAAAAATACCTTGATTCTCAACCTCATTCTCTTGTTTGTATTTCCAGTCCTCTCTCCAAAAGGCTTTAAAAGAAGCAAAACAATTAAGCAAGTGTCATCCACAACCCATACCATAGGAAACTACCAGACCGTAGCTGAGGTCTTTATACAAGTTTTGCCTGTTTACATGCATCCTCACCCATCTATGCTTCAATATTGTCCCTTTTTTTGCAGCTACAAGAAAAATAGCTATTCCTGTTGAAGTCTCCGTAATCATAAGATGC